>OZ012669.1:58991607-59084069 GCA_963942505.1 Lordithon lunulatus
CATTTATTAATTGAAGATTAATTAAAAAAAATACATGTGAAAAATGATGTAATGCATAGTTCAAGTCGTTTGAAATAGTGGCTGGGTATAGTATAGCATTGATTTGAGTGCGGGATATGCTACTTGCCGCACTAGTGTGGTTAGTTTTTAAATTTTTAAATAGTCAAAATCAAAATATTAGTATAATTTGTTTTTTTGTTCTCTCTCTTTTCTTTCTCAATCTCTGTCTGTATTCGTAAATTCAAATAAATTTTCGGCCGCTGTAATACAAAACACATCTCCAGGGTACTTTAAAAGCCACCCTTCTTGAAGTTTCGCGTCCCGTACACGCCACAAAGTATAGACGATACTTTTAAGATCCCACAGCGGGCGTGGCGGAAAACAGGCGGGTGATTCACATGCACACACACACACAAAAAACTGCGGAAACAAACCCCAGTTTATGAGAGGCGGCCGCGGTCTGAAGGAGCAAATAAACTTCCCTATGTGAAGAGGGTTTAATCGAGTGGTATCCGGCATTTCTTGGTGTACTAAAAAAAAAGAGTGTTTTATGTTGGCAACATGTGCAGCTGTTATTGTATTTAAGCATTTTTGGGAAATATAATACATATTTCCCAAAAACCTCTTTTTTGTTCATTCAAAAATATACGAATAGTTTCAAAATAAACGCCATTAGATTGATAACATTTATTTTGTTTCGTCATTGTTAAATACTATTTCAACTAGTGGCCCGTTAGATAGACAATTTAGAATTAATTAACAAATATTAATACAAAATGAGATCGAACCAATTTTCTAACATGAAATAAAATTTTTATTGTTTCAAACATTTGCCAAGCCCTCTAGCTTTTGTGTTTCAATTTGAAACAATCTTTTCCACCGCCGTCTAGACTAGCGGTTGCCAAAGTGGTGGTCCGCGAGAAAATTTCGCTGGTCCGCAGAAAAATGTGGAATATACTTACTCATCATGTTAAGTTATGTTTATTTATTTTATTATGGTTTATTAATAAAGCTTTCATAACTTGATTACTATTAATAGTTTCATTTTATTAACTAGGTACATTTTATGTGTTCTTTGATCACAATTTTTTTTTTATAAATATATTTAACACTTAAAAAATCCTATTAGTGGTCCGCGGGATTTAAATTATGAATTAACTAGTCCGTGAGGTCAAAAAGTTTGGCGACCGCTGGTCTAGACTATATTTTTAATGAAACGACATAAGTTTCAATGCCTGGCTATAGCTGGGATGGCCCCAATTTTGAACTTACCCGTCCGTTTTGGAATGTTTACTAATTTTAACAATTTTTATAATTTATCATCTGACAGGTTTGTATTTTGGTTTAGGGAAAAAATGTATGAAGATTTTTCATTTCCTTCAAACAATTAACTTCATCCGAGACGTTTTTAAGGGACCTGCTTGTTGTCTTTTAACATTTACCAACCGTAGTCCTTCTGTACAATTTCTCTCTACATTCCAGACGTTGACATTCAGTATCAAAATGAATTTCTCAGGATATTATTAGAATAAATCACCACTGCTAACTAAATTCCACCCTCATAATCCCAAATCCGCTCTATCTGTACCGCCGGTCGCGATCCTATCACCCCCCCACATCGCAAACACATCCCCAACAACCCCGGTATTAATTTGGGTCCTGCCGCCTCCGCCGTCGGGATTTATTTCGGCCGCGATACGTTTCTTCGGAATTGCACCTTGCCGCAATCTCGGAGGGGTGGTTAATTCGGTCGGCGGCAATAGGGGCGCAGTAAATCGAAACGAAGTGGTGATTTAAGGTCGTTGCGATTGCAGTAAAGCAGCTTTCCACCAATTCACACACCATTGGTGTGCTCGTATGTTGATCGTCACTTTTAAAAAGTAATCGCAAGTGAATTAATAACTTGAATTACAAAAAAAAAGATCTATATTGGCATTTCCCTCACAAAAAACTGATCTCATCACCAACCACAACAAAAATATATGAAAATAAAAATACAAATAGAAATAAAAGTAACACTCAAAACCTTTATTGGCAATTCCCTCACAAAAAAACTGATCTTCAAGCTCACCAACCACAACAAAAATATATAAAAATAAAAATACAAATAGAAATAAAAGTAGTACAACTTACCCTCGTAGAGGGAAGTTAAACGCCATCTGGCGGCACCACATCAATTAGCAATGCACACCCATATGGTAATAACCGTCAACATGCTCATCTTATCAGGATCACCGGGTAAGAGGTGGGTTCACACTTATATAAGAAATAAAAGTAACACTGAATTACAAATTAACATCATATGTACCCACTCCCTTTGCCCTCACCATTTTCCTCTCCCACGTCAGCCTCCTGCAGATTTTCACGCCTTCCACATCCTCACTTAACCATTCATTCAGCTTTCTGCACTTGAATTACAGTGTGTTCATAAATGACGGTTTTTGTTTTAAATTTACTTCGCTTTTTGTGTTGGCATGCATGCTTGTTTGAAACATCAATCTAGCGAATTTCTTACAGATCTGATAATTGATGTGGTGTCGCCAGATGGCGTTAAACTATCTCTCTAGTTATTATATTAATTACATTCTGCTAGATTGACACATATTTGACACACATTTGACAGATTTGACAGTTGTGACAGATTTGACAGATTTGACAGTTGTGACAGATTTGACAGTTGTGACAGATTTGACAGTTGTGACAGATTTGACAGATTTGACAGTTGTGACAGATTTGACAGTTATGACAGATCTGACAGTTGTTACAGATTTAACAGTTGTCACAGATTTGACAGTTGTGACAGATTTGACAGCTGTGACAGATTTGACAGTTCAAATCAATATAGGCTTTGGAAAAGCAAAATTGCATTTCTACAAGGGACATCATTTGTTTAAAAAACACCTACTTGACTCAGAATAAATTGTTGAAAAAATTAATTAGTAATCAATTAACAGGTCCATCAAGGTTACAGATTTGATATATTTATATCATATGATACCTCAATATTTGACATTTTAACCATTTTTATACACCCGTTTTTGAATGATTGAAATATCTTAAATTATGATTTAATATTAAATAATTTATTCAAAAAGACATGTCATTATAGGCAACCAAATATACTTGGTAATAACAATGACAGTTGTTTTATGTTTGCTTCGGTTTTGAGGTTAATTATGCGTTTGTGTTTCGTAGTATAGTACTTAAGTAAATTAAAACATCATATTTCACACACATTTCAAGCAAATTTGGCTCAAGAAAAATAATATACATTTTTAAGACTTTGAAATTAGACAAAAATCAATACATTTATTCAAACCTTTATACTTTTAAGCGTTAATTACATTCTACTAGATTGACACAAATGTTACACAAATTTGATACATATTTGACACAAATTTGATACATATTTGACACAAATTTGACACAAATTTGATAGATATGACAGTTGTGACAGATTTGACAGTTGTCACAGATTTGACAATTGTGACAGATTTGACAATTGTGACAGATTTGACAGATTCTACTAGATTGACACAAATTTTACACAAATTTGATACATATTTGACACAAATTTGATACATATTTGACACAAATTTGATACATATTTGAGACAGATTTGACACAAATTTGATAGATATGACAGTTGTGACAGATTTGACAGTTGTCACAGATTTGACAATTGTGACAGATTTGACAATTGTGACAGATTTGACAGCTGTGACAGATTCTACTAGATTGATACAAATTTTACACAAATTTGATACATATTTGACACAAATTTGATACATATTTGACACAAATTTGATAGATATAACAGGTGTGACAGATTTGACAGTTATCACAGATTTGACAGTTGTGACAGATTTGACAGTTGTGACAGATTTAACAGTTCAAATCAATATAGGCCTTGGAAAAGCAAAATTGCATTTCTACAAGGGACATCATTTGTTTAAAAAACACCTACTTGACTCAGAATAAATTGTTGTAAAAATAAATTAGTAATCAATTAACAGGTTCCATCAAGGTTACAGATTTGATATATTTATATAATATGATACCTCAATATTTGACATTTTAACTATTTTCATACATACGTTTTTGAATTATTGAAATATCTTAAATTATAATTTAATATTAAATAATTAATTCAGAAAAACATGTCATTATAGGCAACCAAATGTACTTGGTAATAACAATGACAGTTGTTTTATGTTTGCTTCGATTTTGAGGTTAATTATGCATTTGTGTTTCGTAGTATAGTATTTAAGTAAATTAAAACATCATATTTGACACACATTTCAAGCAAATTTGGCTCGAGAAAAATAATATACATTATTAAGACTTTGAAATTAGACAAAAATCAATACATTTATTCAAACCTTTATACTTTTAAGCGTTAATTACATTCTACTAGATTGACACAAATTTAACACTAATTTGATAGATATGACAGTTGTGACAGATTTGACAGTTGTCACAGATTTGACAGTTGCGACAGATTTGACAATTGTGACAGATTTGACAGCTGTCACAGATTCTATTAGATTGACACAAATTTTACACAAATTTGATACATATTTGACACAAATTTCATACATATTTGACATATATTTGACACAAATTTGATAGATATGACAGTTGTGACAGAATTGACAGTTGTCACAGATTTGATAGTTGTCACAGATTTGATAGTTGTGACAGGTTTGACAGCTGTGACAGATTTGACAGTTCAAATCAATATAGGCCTTGGAAAAGCAAAATTGCATTTCTTCAAGGGACATCATTTGTTTAAAAAACGCCTACTTGACTTGAATAAATTGTTGTAAAAATAAATTAGTAATCAGTTAACAGGTTCTATCAAGGTTTCAGATTTGATATATTTATATTATATGATACCTCAATATTTGACATTTTAACGATTTTCATACATACGTTTTTGAATTATTGAAATATCTTAAATTATGATTTATTATTAAATAATTAATTCAGAAAGACATGTCATTATAGGCAACCAAATGTACTTGGTAATAACAATGACAGTTGTTTTATGTTTGCATCGGTTTTGAGGTTAATTATGCGTGTATGTTTCGTAGTATAGTATTTAAGTGAATTCAAACATCATATTTGACAAATATGTGTCAAATATGATGTTTGAATTCACTTAAATACTATACTACGAAACATACACGCATAATTAACCTCAAAACCGATGCAAACATAAAACAACTGTCATTGTTATTACCAAGTACATTTGGTTGCCTATAATGAAAGGTCTTTCTGAATTAATTACTTCAAGCAAATTTCGCTCAAGAAAAATAATATACATTTTTAAGACTTTAAAATTGGTCAAAAATCAAAACATTTTTTCAAATCTTTATACTTTTATGCGTTAATTATATTCTACTAGATTGACACACATTTGACACACATTTGATACATATTTGACACATATTTGACAGATTTGACAGTTGTGACAGATATGACAGTTGTGACAGATTTGACAGTTATGACAGATTTGACAGTTATGACAGATTTGACAGTTATGACAGATTTGACAGTTATGACAGATTTGACAGTTCAAATCAATATAGGCCTTGTACAATCAAAATTGCATTTCTACAAGGGACATCACTTGTTTAGAAAATGCCTACTTGACTCAGAATAAATTGTTGTAAAAAATAAATTAGTAATCAGTTAATAGGTTCCATCAAGGTTTCAGATTTGATATATTTATATCATATGATACTTCAATATTTGACATTTTAATCATTTTCATACACACGTTTTTGAATTATTGAAATATCTTAAGATATGATTTAATATTAAATAATTAATTCAGAAAGACCTGTCATTATAGCCAACTAAATGCACTTGGTAATAACAATGACAGTTGTTTTATGTTTGCATCGGTTTTGAGGTTAATTATGCGTGTATGTTTCGTAGTATAGTATTTAAGTGAATTCAAACATCATATTTGATACAAATTTCAAGCAAATTTGGCTCAAGAAAAATAATATACATTTTTAAAACTTCGAAATTGGTCAAAAATCAATACATTTTTTCAAATCTTTATACTTTTATGCGTTAATTGCACTAATTTGACAGTTTTGACAGTTGTGACAGATTTGACAGTTGTGACAGATTTGACAATTGTGACAGATTTGACAATTGTGACAGATTTGACAGTTGTGACAGATTTGACAGTTGTGACAGATTTGACAATTGTGACAGATTTGACAGTTGTGACAGATTTGACAGTTGTGACAGATTTGACAGTTGTGACAGATTTGACAGTTGTGACAGATTTGACAGTTGTGACAGATTTGACAATTGTGACAGATTTGACAATTGTGACAGATTTGACAGTTGTGACAGATTTGACAGTTCAAATCAATATAGGCCTTGTAAAATCAAAATTGCATTTCTACAAGGGACATCACTTGTTTATAAAACGCCTACTTGACTGAATAAATTGTTGTAAAAAAAAATTAGTAATCAGTTAACAGGTTCCATTAAGGTTTCAGATTTGATATATTTATACCATATGATACCTCAATATTTGACATTTTAACCATTTTCATACACACGTTTTTGAATTATTGAAATATCTTAAATTATGATTTAATATTAAATAATTAATTCAGAAAGACCTTTCACTATAGGCAACCAAATATACTTGTTAATAACAATGACAGTTGTTTTATGTTTGCTTCGGTTTTGAGGTTAATTATGCGTGCGTAAAAATAATAAATTTAATTTCACGATTACCGAAGGACATTCTCACCTAGACTACGGAATACGTGCAACGTTATTCATTTGCATACGTATTTTTGCAACTCAATTTATGTTCTAGTTAAAGAGTACGGTGCGTATTTCTTATACGCAATTTTGCCTATGCTATTACATGTGCATTACAAGTTGCCTATATTAGAACACGCCAACCTTAAGTTATAATTTCTGTTCAAATAATGCTTTGTTTATTTAAGTCTGTTATTAATGTTATTTTTCTATTATATATTTTTTGTTATTGTTATTTGTATGATATAGTTGTCCTCTAAGTGGAGTCATCTGTTGGGCAATAAATGTTATTATTATTATTATTATTATTATTATTATTATTAATTCATTCTGGTATATAGGGAATTTTTTTTGCAAAAAATAAAACTATAATTTTTTTTTTATGAGTCGTTTCTTATTTGCACGTAACCGGTATGACATATGAGTAAGTGTTAAACATAACTAATATTGAAAATATAAACAGTTTGAAATTACGGCCAATAAAGACTTAAAATGGCGCCTCGTTTCTGCAATATTGCGCGCGGATGTGAATTGAACTCTACGCGCGATTTGCCGCCCCCCTGTATAATCCGATGCCCGTATAAAAGTCGTAACGTTTGAGCACGGCGGCATAATCCTGCCGCCGTTTTATGCATTTCGAGCACGTGCCTTTTATTTCAACTCGTCGTCGCTCGCTGGAATCATCCGCAGAATTCGAAATCCCCCTTTTTTTGGCCCTACAACTCGCACCTCGTATTTTATTGCGTTAAATTGCCAATAAAAATAATGTACGCAGGATATTTCATAATAAGTTTTGCATAACAGCTAAATAACTACTTGATAATTATTAAATAACTTTCTCATTAGGAGGAAAGTTTAACGCCATTTGGGAGACACATCATCAATTAACAATACAGAGTTGTATGGTAATAACATGCTCATGCCATCAGGATTATTGCCAACTGCATCAATGATAGCTTATGAATTACATTTTACTAGATTGACACAAATTTGACAGATTTGACACATGTTTGACACATTTGACACAAATTTGACAGATTTGACACATGTTTGACACATTTGACACAAATTTGACAGATTTGACACATGTTTGACACATATTGGACACAAATTTGACATATTTGACAGATGTGACAGATGTGACAGATGTGACAGATGTGACAGATGTGACAGATTTAACATATTTGACAGATTTGACAGATGTGACAGATTTGACAGATTTGACAGATTTGACAGATTTGACAGATTTGACAGATTTGACAATTTGACAGATTTGACAGATTTGACAAATGTGACAGATTTGACAGATATGACCGATTTGACAGTTCATATCGACATAGATCTTGGAAAAACAAAATTATATTTCTACAAGGGACATCACTTGTTTATAAAACGCCTACTTGACTGAAGATATATTTTTAAGTCTTTCAAATTGGACAAAAATCAATACATATTTTCAAACCTTTATACTTTTTTAAGCGTGAATTACATTGTACTAGATTGACACAAATTTGATACATATTTGACACATATTTGACTAAAATTTGACAGATTTGACAGATGTGACAGTCCAAATCAATATAGGCCTTGGAAAAACAAAATTACATTTCTACACGGGACACCATTTGTTTATAAAACGACTACTTGACTGAAGATTACATTTTTAAGTCTTTCAAATTGGACAACAATCAATACATATTTTCAAACCTTTTATACTTTTTTAAGCGTGAATTACATTGTACTAGATTGACACAAATTTGATACATATTTGACACATATTTGACTAAAATTTGACAGATTTGACAGATGTGACAGTCCAAATCAATATAGGCCTTGGAAAAACAAAATTACATTTCTACACGGGACACCATTTGTTTATAAAACGACTACTTGACTGAAGATTACATTTTTAAGTCTTTCAAATTGGACAACAATCAATACATATTTTCAAACCTTTTATACTTTTTTAAGCGTGAATTACATTGTACTAGATTGACACAAATTTGATACATATTTGACACATATTTGACTAAAATTTGACAGATTTGACAGATGTGACAGTCCAAATCAATATAGGCCTTGGAAAAACAAAATTACATTTCTACACGGGACACCATTTGTTTATAAAACGACTACTTGACTGAAGATTACATTTTTAAGTCTTTCAAATTGGACAAAAATCAATACATATTTTCAAACCTTTTATACTTTTTTAAGCGTGAATTACATTGTACTAGATTGACACAAATTTGATACATATTTGACACATATTTGACTAAAATTTGACAGATTTGAAAGATGTGACAGATTTGAAAGATGTGACAGATTTGACAGTTCAAATCAATATAGGCCTTGGAAAAACAAAATTACATTTCTACAAGCGACATCATTTGTTTATGAAACGCCTACTGGACTGAAGATACATTTTTAAGGCTTTGAAATTGTACCAAAATCAATACATATTTTCCAACCGTTATACTTTTTAAGCGCGAATTACATTGTACTAGATTAATCAAATTTTGATACATATTTGATACATATTTGATACTTATTTGATACATATTTGACACAAATTTGACAGATGTGACAGATTGACAGATTTGATAAATGTGACAGATTTGATAGATGTGACAGATTTGACAGATGTGACAGATTTGACAGTCAAGTGACATCAATATAGGCCTTGGAAAAACAAAATTACATTTCAACAAAGGACATCATTTGTTTATAAAACGCCTACTTGACTCAGAAAGTTGGAAACGGAAAACAAAAAAAATTATTAACTAAATGATGTTATGAAAATATGTGATGTAAAAGTATTGTTGGAATTCTGTGAATATAACCAGCTAAATGGAGATAACTGTATATTTTCCACATGGATTGTTAATCAATCAATCAATTTGAGCCTGCCACGTTTCACAACCTAATTTATTCAATAGCAATATTTATACAGTCATTAATGTATGCACAAGCCACGCCAACCGGAGCCAATGTTCAACAGCCCGACGAATGTTTATTTGATTTGCAAATTTTCCCCTTTGAAAATTGAACGGGCTGCTGGACCGCGGCCAAAATTGTATCATCATAAAAATTTGAACGACTTAATCACACACCCACTCCTAGCTATATCAACCGCTGCTGCCGTACTGTGAACTGGCTAATTGGGGAAGAATTCGGGTCTAATTAAAAGTGGGACTGTGGAAATGAAATGCGTGCCTTTATAGTACAGTAGTCCGGCGTTAGGGGGCTGGTATTAGCATGTTAAAATATTCACGCAAGACAATTTGTGAGCAGGGGAGGTTATTTAAGAAAATTACAATGGAATGAGTAGATGCGGGTAATGTTTAATGATAACAATGTGTTTTTTTGGAAATAAATTTTATTGGTTTCATATCTATGGGTGCTAAAATAAAACAAATTAATAAAAAACAGCTGTCAAATGTCACCTGTCAAATACCAGGGTTACCGATATAGAAAATTAAAAGGTTCTAAATAAAAATTGCCATCATCTGTCAACTGTCACTTGTCAAATACCAGGGCTACCAAAAACAAAATCAATCACATGTCAAATAATGCCAACTGTCAAATAGCATTTCATAAAATAATGGGTTCATTTCTTTGTGGTATGTAGGGGCCTCTAAGGAATATATCAACAACTATATGGTGGGAAATAAATGAATATCACAATGTTTTTTTTTAATATAATTTTTCTATTGACTTCATGAACAAACAGAACAACAGAGTATGCCATGGTCTAGTTAGGCATATATAAGACCGGCGCATGCACCATATGTTGCGAATTTAACAAGCGCTAGTGCTAGAGGTTTTAAATAAAACTAGAGGTTTTACATAAAAAACGGTATATAATAGATATGTATCTATTATGAAAATGCGGTTTGATAAAAATATCATTTCATCCGGTAAAGGAGAGAGTGAAGAGGAGTGGGCAGGTTTATATTTGTTTTTGTGTTACAACACGGATAATCTCATATAGAAAATGAAAAATGTTGTAAATTTATGACATCTTTTCAGTACACTCTGTATAGTGAGTAATAGTATCAAAATGATTCGAGTAATCTACTTACTTTTTCGATGCTCGGTCCACCGTAATCGTCGGGACTGGCGATGGTGTTGCACCCGGCGGACCTCCGCAGTCGCAGCTTATTGACGTGGAACGCAGAACCGTAACAGTACATTAAGATCATAGTGGTCGGGAAGTAAAAGCCACACGCGGCGAGTATTCGGATGGATGCTTGTGCATAAAACGGCTCGCACGCCACCATCCCCGTGGGGTTGAAGTAGAAACCCCCTCGTGGCAGCACTAGCACCGAGAAGAGTGTAACGGATAGTATCCAAGTCATACTGATGATGGCCACACAACCCTAGAACAATAACATTTAATTAGAAATTATTATCATAACTAGAATGAAAGAAACACAGAATGTGATGGAATTAGTATTGAAAATTAAAAATAATCGTACTCTCATGGTTAAATAAAGACCATAGTTATTACTTTGTATTGTGAAGGTTTTGAATATTATAGATATACAAAATATTGTACATACAGGGTATCCCTAAGGTATTGAATACATTCAATTACACATTTATTTATGATTTTCGCAAAAATTTGCGTCGATTTTTAATGAAAGTGTAAATTTTTTTTGGTCATTTTTGAATGTGCAATGACGTCAGCGACAAGTTTTTAAATGACAACCCAATTTTTTTTATTATTTATCATCTATCATCTATCATCTATCATCTATCATCTATCATCTATCATCTATCATCTATCATCTATCATCTATCATCTATCATCTATCATCTATCATCTATCATCTATCATCTATCATCTATCATCTATCATCTATCATCTATCATCTATCATCTATCATCTATCATCTATCATCTATCATCTATCATCTATCATCTATCATCTATCATCTATCATCTATCATCTATCATCTATCATCTATCATCTATCATCTATCATCTATCATCTATCATCTATCATCTATCATCTATCATCTATCATCTATCATCTATCATCTATCATCTATCATTTATCATTTATCATCTATCATTTATCATCTGTCATCTACCGTCTATCGTTTATCGTTTGTGATCTGTCATTTGTTATTTGTCATTTGTTATTTGTTTTATGTCATTTGTCACTTCGTTAGGACAGTCAACGTATATATTATATAATACTGCCATCTGTCGTTTGTGATTGGCCATCTGTCATTTGTCATTTGTCATTTGCCATCTCTCATTGCGTTAGTGGAGTTAACGTATATATTATATAATACGGTCACTGCCATCTGCTATCTGTCATCTGTGCTTTGCATCTGTCATTTATCATCTGTCATTAGTTATTATTCATTAGTCATTTGTCATTTTGCCATTTTGCCATTTTGCCATTTTACCATCTGTCATCTGTCACTACGTTAGGGGAGTTAATATATATATTATGTAACACGGTCTCTGTCATCTGTCGTCTGCCATCTGTGATCTGCCATCTGTTATTTGTCATTTGATATTTGTCATTTGTCATTTGTCATTTGTCATTTGTCATTTGTCATTTGTCATTTGTCATTTGTCATTTGTCATTTGTCATTTGTCATTTGTCATTTGTCATTTGTCATTTGTCATTTGTCATTTGTCATTTGTCATTTGTCATTTGTCATTTGTCATTTGTCATTTGTCATTTGTCATTTGTCATTTGTCATTTGTCATTTGTCATTTGTCATTTGTCATTTGTCATTTGTCATTTGTCATTTGTCATTTGTCATTTGTCATTTGTCATTTGTCATTTGTCATTTGTCATTTGTCATTTGTCATTTGTCATTTGTCATTTGTCATTTGTCATTTGTCATTTGTCATTTGTCATTTGTCATTTGTCATTTGTCATTTGTCATTTGTCATTTGTCATTTGTCATTTGTCATTTGTCATTTGTCATTTGTCATTTGTCATTTGTCATTTGTCATTTGTCATTTGTCATTTGTCATTTGTCATTTGTCATTTGTCATTTGTCATTTGTCATTTGTCATTTGTCATTTGTCATTTGTCATTTGTCATTTGTCATTTGTCATTTGTCATTTGTCATTTGTCATTTGTCATTTGTCATTTGTCATTTGTCATTTGTCATTTGTCATTTGTCATTTGTCATTTGTCTTCTATCATTGGTTTATTGAGATTTAACGTATATATTATCTAACACGGTCACTGCCATCTGTTCTCTGTCACGTGTGCTTTGCCATTTGTTATTTGTCACTTATCATCTGTCATTTTTCAATTGATATTTGTCATTTGCCACTGCGTTAGGAGAGTTAACGTATATATTATATAACACCGTAAAGTCGTGAGTAAATTAAGATACAGTTAATTGCTACAATTTTACTTCACATCTGAGATTTACATACAAAAATAAATATTGTAACAACTACCTCTGCTAACGCTTATTGTGAACGGTCCTTTACTGTCGCTGAGATAGTGTCGAGGTTGTAGTAAATGTTGAGAAAAGTAAGATGTCGTGGAAAATGTGGAACGATCAAATTTTACGGGCGCTATCGACGTTCCATGCTCCGTCTTTCGTCCCTCTCTAGTCTTTTTGTCGTCGACTTTTATAATAAATGGGGTCGCGGGCGCAACGGAATATGGATAATGTGGAAAAATTGGGGGACACAAAACACGCAGGGATGAAAAAATGCTGATTTATCGGGTTGCACTGCGTGTGTTTTGATGGGGGGGAGCGAGTAAATCCGATGATATTAAAGGTTAAACAGGGACTTGTAAAGATAAAACGTAACAGAAAAAGAAAGTTATATGCATGATTTTTGAATAAATTTTAAAAAAAAGTTTAATAAAGCATCAATGTATGTATTTTTTTGCAGTTTAGAATCAAATAACGTAACGTGTTACGTGACCTGTAGTGTTATCAGGTTTTACATTACTTGGGAATTTTAAACATATTTCCTCGTCATATAAAGCCTTAAAATTTTTTTTACACAACTCATTTTATAAGAAATTTTGTGGCGGTGCTAATGCAAATAATAAATAGCAGGTGACATTTATATAGTGGCGACAAATTGCTAAAAAAAAGCCCGTCCGGTAATTAACCGGCGGGGAAGCGAACGGTCGCTCATTGATTTTGTGCCGGCTCGGCTTCGTGCTTAATGAACTCGCAAAACGGAGTGTTAACGTGCCTCCTCCCCTGATGATGATGGGAAGAGTAACATTATATATTTTTTTGCGTGATGCATCATCACCGCACAATTTATTCCGAGGAGATAAACGTTTTTTTTTCAGATGGGGAAATAACTGGGATATGGCCAAGGAGATAGATGGTGCTATAATAAAAGGAATGATGGGTGGTGGAATTGGTTATTGATGATATTAGTATAGGTAATCTAGGGAATAGTTAAGGGATAAACGAAGTGGAAATATTTAGGACGATTTGATGATTTGGATTGACATTAATAAATCTATATCTATCAACAACGTCTTGAACTCACATTCAAGACTTTGATTGATATAGATTTATTAATGTCAATCAATTTAGTGTAAAAAATTGACATAGATTTATTAATGTCAATCAATTAGGTGTAAAAAATTGACATTTTTCATGTAATATACAATTAATTAGACCATTGCCCCATTCATACACCACGAATAAGGCATAAGTCTAAGATAATAAATTCAGCTTGCGACGATACATGTATGCCTTCATAAATTAAATAAGGATAATCATTAATAGTCCAGTCCAATAGCTGAAATTAAATTTTGCAACCAAATTTCCTTTAGTATTTTCGATTTACGATTCAATTGTTCTAATAATAATAATTCAACATGTTGGAAATATATTTTCTCGTGCTTCACAAATATTTTCTCATTAACAATTGATCAAAATTTAAGGTTAATCAGCTTAAGGTTTAGGTATATATCTATAAAAGAATAAAGCTTAAAACCATCGACTAATAAAGAGTAAATCGTTTCAAGTAGTAAACTTGCATAGTTTAGTAAGTTTCAACGTTTGCATATATATTTTGTAGGACTATATTCATTATATTTCATGCAGAACAAATTTCGCAGTTCAAATTTTGCGTAATTAAATGCACTTAAATATGTAAACCCGCGATAGTACATGGAGCCAGCGTGTGCTGATGATCTAATGAAATCAACCCCTCTCGAAATTGCGGCCCTCATTACGAAAGAACCTGCACGAAGGGCGGACACTCGATACCCTCGCGCTGCGCTCAAAGGCGACTTAACTAAATACTAATGAACATCGTGGTTGGTTCTGCGGCGTATTTCGTTTCATATTAATGAATTCTTTTATTTTCTAATTACACCGATACGACATCGAGTTGTTAGAGGATTTTTATTTCCAAAACTACTTTTTAATTATTGTTATTTTGAAAATATCATATTATATCCATTATATTATCTAGTTGCCTTTTACCTTTCAGCCTTTGTCTTTTACCATATTATATCCATAAGAAATCATAAATCAGCCGTGATGCTTTTCCGCCGGTCAACGGAGAAGTTCAGGGCAGTTTTATAACCCTTAACCTCACAGAAAAACCTCTGAAAACCATATGTCAAGAGGATGGTTTTGTCAATTTTTGTAAATAAAAATCATCCCCTTCGAACGGTGGGCATTTCATCTAGTGTCTAGATAGTTTTATAGCTCTATACATTACAACTGTAATTCAATTTTCAATTCCAAAAATCCTAGCTCCCCTATCTGATGTTTGCCAGCACATCCGAATGTAGTTCATGCCTGTGTGTGCCTCTATCTCTCTTCCCCCGCGCGTATTGTGTACGTATTGTTGGAAATTGTATGGGCCGCGAATGTGTTTCAATTGAAACTTATTGGGCGTTCGCAAAAGTTCTGGCGCGCGATTACTATTTTAATGCGGCCTCGCGGATTCCATTAGCGTCGTCTGCGCGCATAATTCAAGCCAAATACGAAATTGCAGTCTCCCCAGGCTCTCCTGTAGCCATTGTGCGACTGAAAAGTGTTTCATCTTAAATCCTTTTACGTATTTTGATGGACAACAGTACAAGTTATGTTATAAACAGATAAAATATAATATCTTTCATATATTACATCTATTAATGTCATCTGTCAGTGTCATCTGTCAGTGCCATCTGTCAGTGTCATCTGTCAGTGTCATCTGTCAGTGTCATCTGTCGGTGTCATCTGTCAATATCATCTGTCATTTAATATCTGTCATTTGATATCTGTAAAAGTCATCTGTTATTTAATATCTGTCATTTGATATCTGTCATCTGTCATCTGTCATCTGTCATCTGTCATCTGTCATCTGTCATCTGTCATCTGTCATCTGTCATCTGTCATCTGTCATCTGTCATCTGTCATCTGTCATCTGTCATCTGTCATCTGTCATCTGTCATCTGTCATCTGTCATCTGTCATCTGTCATCTGTCATCTGTCATCTGTCATCTGTCATCTGTCATCTGTCATCTGTCATCTGTCATCTGTCATCTGTCATCTGTCATCTGTCATCTGTCATCTGTCATCTGTCATCTGTCATCTGTCATCTGTCATCTGTCATCTGTCATCTGTCATCTGTCATCTGTCATCTGTCATCTGTCTTCTGTCATCTGTCATCTGTCATCTGTCATCTGTCATTTGTCATTTGTCATTTGTCATTTGTCATCTGTCATTTGTCATCTGTCATTTGTCATTTGTCATTTGTCATCTGTCATTTGTCATCTGTCATCTTTCATCTGTCATTTGTCATTTGTCATCTGTCATTTGTCATTCTGCCATTTATCATTTAATAATAACCGTTATTAGCACACAGCTAAAAAACAGACAATCTAATACAAATATAATAATAAATTAAAAAAATATATTTGTCATTTGTCGTGTGTCCTTTGTCATTTATCGTGTGTCCTTTGTCATTTGTCATCTTATCTACGTTTTAGACTTATTATGTAATTATCTGTTTTTGGCATCTGTCATCTGTCAACTGTCATCTGTCATGTGTTAGTTAATAATAACCTTCATTAGCACACAGCTAAAAAAACAAATAGAAATATAAAATTAAAAATAAAACAAAATATAATGTGTCCTTTGTCCTTTATCATTTGTCTCTGTCATTTGGCATCTGTGATCTGTCACCTGTCATCCCATAATTTCGTTTTGTTGTTCATTTTCTCTTTTGTTTTTTATTTGTTGTTGTATACATGGGGTTTCCCGTATATTAATAAACAAATAAATAAATAATTTTAACATTTGTTATCAGTCACCTGTCATCACATTATTTCGTTTTGTTTTAGTTTTTTTGTGTGTTTTTTCTATTATTTCTCAGAATGAAAACAAATGCTAGTTTATAATCATTTGAAATACTGAATGGGCCATAGTTTCAAGTCGTTTGAAATAGAGAATGGGCGTTGTCGGATCGGACTGTGAACACCCACCTCTTGTTTTTCGTATAGTTTTTCTCATACTTTTGACAATTATTCGAAAAGCAGAGGGTTTGCATAGTTGTTCATAGTCCAACCAAACTATGCTTATTTACTTTTGCTGACAACTTGAAACTATGTTCATTAACTATTTCAAATGATTATAAACTGACATTTGTTTTCATTCATAGAAATAATAGAAAAACAAATAAAAAACAAAAGAGAAAAATCACAACAAAACAAAATTATGAGATGACAGGTGACAGACCACATATGCCAAATGATAGAGACAAATGATAAAGGATAAAGGAAACATTATATTATATTTTATATTTCTATTTATTTTTTTTACCTGTGTGCTAATAAAGGTCATTATTAACTGACAAATGACAGATGACAGATGCCAAATGATAATTACATAATAAGTCTAAAACGTAGATGAGATGACCTCATTTGGACTAAGGACACACGACAAATGACAGATGACAGATGACACATGACAGATGACAGATGACAGATGACAGATGATAGATGACAGATGACAGATGGCAGATGACAGATGACAGATGACAGATGACAGATGACAGATGACAGATGACAGATGACAGATGACAGATGACAGATGACAGATGACAGATGATAGATGACAGATAACAGATGACAGATGACCGATGACAAACGACAGATGACAGATGACGTATAATACGTCTAAAACATAGTTTTATATTTTATATTTTATATTTTATATTTTATATTTTATATTTTATATTTTATATTTTATATTTTATATTTTATATTTTATATTTTATATTTTATATTTTATATTTTATATTTTATATTTTATATTTTATATTTTATATTTTATATTTTATATTTTATATTTTATATTTTATATTTTATATTTTATATTTTATATTTTATATTTTATATTTTATATTTTATATTTTATATTTTATATTTTATATTTTATATTTTATATTTTATATTTTATATTTTATATTTTATATTTTATATTTTATATTTTATATTTTATATTTTATATTTTATATTTTATATTTTATATTTTATATTTTATATTTTATATTTTATATTTTATATTTTATATTTTATATTTTATATTTTATATTTTATATTTTATATTTTATATTTTATATTTTATATTTTATATTTTATATTTTATATTTTATATTTTATATTTTATATTTTATATTTTATATTTTATATTTTATATTTTATATTTTATATTTTATATTTTATATTTTATATTTTATATTTTATATTTTATATTTTATATTTTATATTTTATATTTTATATTTTATATTTTATATTTTATATTTTATATTTTATATTTTATATTTTATATTTTATATATTTTATATTTTATATTTTATATTTTATATTTTATATTTTATATATTTTATATTTTATATTTTATATTTTATATTTTATATTTTATATATTTTATATTTTATATTTTATATTTTATATTTTATATTTTATATTTTATATTTTATATTTTATATTTTATATTTTATATTTTATATTTTATATTTTATATTTTATATTTTATATATTTTATATTTTATATTTTATATTTTATATTTTATATTTTATATTTTATATATTTTATATTTTATATTTTATATTTTATATTTTATATTTTATATTTTATATTTTATATATTTTATATTTTATATTTTATATTTTATATTTTATATATTTTATATTTTATATTTTATATTTTATATTTTATATTTTATATTTTATATATTTTATATTTTATATTTTATATTTTATATTTTATATTTTATATATTTTATATTTTATATTTTATATTTTATATTTTATATTTTATATTTTATATTTTATATTTTATATTTTATATTTTATATTTTATATTTTATATTTTATATTTTATATTTTATATTTTATATTTTATATTTTATATTTTATATTTTATATTTTATATTTTATATTTTATATTTTATATTTTATATTTTATATTTTATATTTTATATTTTATATTTTATATTTTATATTTTATATTTTATATTTTATATTTTATATTTTATATTTTATATTTTATATTTTATATTTTATATTTTATATTTTATATTTTATATTTTATATTTTATATTTTATATTTTATATTTTATATTTTATATTTTATATTTTATATTTTATATTTTATATTTTATATTTTATATTTTATATTTTATATTTTATATTTTATATTTTATATTTTATATTTTATATTTTATATTTTATATTTTATATTTTATATTTTATATTTTATATTTTATATTTTATATTTTATATTTTATATTTTATATTTTATATTTTATATTTTATATTTTATATTTTATATTTTATATTTTATATTTTATATTTTATATTTTATATTTTATATTTTATATTTTATATTTTATATTTTATATTTTATATTTTATATTTTATATTTTATATTTTATATTTTATATTTTATATTTTATATTTTATATTTTATATTTTATATTTTATATTTTATATTTTATATTTTATATTTTATATTTTATATTTTATATTTTATATTTTATATTTTATATTTTATATTTTATATTTTATATTTTATATTTTATATTTTATATTTTATATTTTATATTTTATATTTTATATTTTATATTTTATATTTTATATTTTATATTTTATATTTTATATTTTATATTTTATATTTTATATTTTATATTTTATATTTTATATTTTATATTTTATATTTTATATTTTATATTTTATATTTTATATTTTATATTTTATATTTTATATTTTATATTTTATATTTTATATTTTATATTTTATATTTTATATTTTATATTTTATATTTTATATTTTATATTTTATATTTTATATTTTATATTTTATATTTTATATTTTATATTTTATATTTTATATTTTATATTTTATATTTTATATTTTATATTTTATATTTTATATTTTATATTTTATATTTTATATTTTATATTTTATATTTTATATTTTATATTTTATATTTTATATTTTATATTTTATATTTTATATTTTATATTTTATATTTTATATTTTATATTTTATATTTTATATTTTATATTTTATATTTTATATTTTATATTTTATATTTTATATTTTATATTTTATATTTTATATTTTATATTTTATATTTTATATTTTATATTTTATATTTTATATTTTATATTTTATATTTTATATTTTATATTTTATATTTTATATTTTATATTTTATATTTTATATTTTATATTTTATATTTTATATTTTATATTTTATATTTTATATTTTATATTTTATATTTTATATTTTATATTTTATATTTTATATTTTATATTTTATATTTTATATTTTATATTTTATATTTTATATTTTATATTTTATATTTTATATTTTATATTTTATATTTTATATTTTATATTTTATATTTTATATTTTATATTTTATATTTTATATTTTATATTTTATATTTTATATTTTATATTTTATATTTTATATTTTATATTTTATATTTTATATTTTATATTTTATATTTTATATTTTATATTTTATATTTTATATTTTATATTTTATATTTTATATTTTATATTTTATATTTTATATTTTATATTTTATATTTTATATTTTATATTTTATATTTTATATTTTATATTTTATATTTTATATTTTATATTTTATATTTTATATTTTATATTTTATATTTTATATTTTATATTTTATATTTTATATTTTATATTTTATATTTTATATTTTATATTTTATATTTTATATTTTATATTTTATATTTTATATTTTATATTTTATATTTTATATTTTATATTTTATATTTTATATTTTATATTTTATATTTTATATTTTATATTTTATATTTTATATTTTATATTTTATATTTTATATTTTATATTTTATATTTTATATTTTATATTTTATATTTTATATTTTATATTTTATATTTTATATTTTATATTTTATATTTTATATTTTATATTTTATATTTTATATTTTATATTTTATATTTTATATTTTATATTTTATATTTTATATTTTATATTTTATATTTTATATTTTATATTTTATATTTTATATTTTATATTTTATATTTTATATTTTATATTTTATATTTTATATTTTATATTTTATATTTTATATTTTATATTTTATATTTTATATTTTATATTTTATATTTTATATTTTATATTTTATATTTTATATTTTATATTTTATATTTTATATTTTATATTTTATATTTTATATTTTATATTTTATATTTTATATTTTATATTTTATATTTTATATTTTATATTTTATATTTTATATTTTATATTTTATATTTTATATTTTATATTTTATATTTTATATTTTATATTTTATATTTTATATTTTATATTTTATATTTTATATTTTATATTTTATATTTTATATTTTATATTTTATATTTTATATTTTATATTTTATATTTTATATTTTATATTTTATATTTTATATTTTATATTTTATATTTTATATTTTATATTTTATATTTTATATTTTATATTTTATATTTTATATTTTATATTTTATATTTTATATTTTATATTTTATATTTTATATTTTATATTTTATATTTTATATTTTATATTTTATATTTTATATTTTATATTTTATATTTTATATTTTATATTTTATATTTTATATTTTATATTTTATATTTTATATTTTATATTTTATATTTTATATTTTATATTTTATATTTTATATTTTATATTTTATATTTTATATTTTATATTTTATATTTTATATTTTATATTTTATATTTTATATTTTATATTTTATATTTTATATTTTATATTTTATATTTTATATTTTATATTTTATATTTTATATTTTATATTTTATATTTTATATTTTATATTTTATATTTTATATTTTATATTTTATATTTTATATTTTATATTTTATATTTTATATTTTATATTTTATATTTTATATTTTATATTTTATATTTTATATTTTATATTTTATATTTTATATTTTATATTTTATATTTTATATTTTATATTTTATATTTTATATTTTTAGCTGTGTGCTAACAAAGTTTATTATTAAATGACAAATGACGGATGACAGATGCCAAATAATTACATAATACGTCTAGATGACACATGAAAGATGTGAGATAACAGATGACAGATGTGAGATAACAGATGACAGATGACAGAAGATAACAGATGACAAATGACAAATGACAAATGGCAAATGACAAATGACAAATGACAACTGACAAACGACAAACGACAAACGACAAACGACAAATGACAAATGACAAATGAAAAATGAAAAATGAAAAATGAAAAATGAAAAATGAAAAATGAAAAATGAAAAATGAAAAATGAAAAATGAAAAATGAAAAATGAAAAATGAAAAATGAAAAATGAAAAATGACAATTGAAAAATGACAAATGACAAATGACAAATGACAAATTAAAGATAACAGATAATATGTCTAACACATAGGAGACTTTTTGCAATAAAATTCTGTTGTATTCATTATACGAGGGGAGTTTTTTACATTATCTATCTAGCCATGAAATCAAGGAGTTAGAGGACACACAAAACTTAAAAAAAATGCAATTCTGCAAAATATGACTTCACAGCGTTTTCAAAGTCATCATTCGATAAAAAGGAACGCCCTCTCAAGTTTTTTTTTGTGACTTTTGGAAAGAGCAATTGTTATTTGAACAAGTAAACAATAATAATTTGATTTTTTATGCAAATCGAAATACGTCACATTTTAATTTGCATAAAGGATCAAATTATTAATTCCAGACAGTCAATTCTAACTATAAAAATGGATCAAATACAAATCAGAGAAATCAATCCCGTCAAAATTTCCAATTTAAATATTCCAATTACAATCAATCATCGCCGGCGCCGTGACGGGGTGAGGGCAATAATGCCGCGCTGATATTTAATTACGAGTCGCCCCCCTCGGGTTGAGGGAGCATCGAATTTCAAGTGGCCGCCCCCATTGTATGAGTCCATGTGTGAGAGGGGGTTGCAAATAGAAAAAAAACCGGTCGAAAGGTCGCCGCCGCCTCAGGAAACGTCCCGGCCGGGTGATGGATGCGGACCCCGCTTCCTGCCGCTTTAATGGACGCGCGGCCGCAGCAAAATTGGGACGCTGGGAAATTGATGTAACCGACCCAATTATTAATTGAAGGCGATGAAAAGAAAGGAACGGGTGGGAGAGGGAATGATTGGAAACACTGGTGATTGTCCATTAGATTACGTTGAACACTTTTAACGGGCGCTAGTTTGCTGAACGGGTGGAGAGGCGCGGGGGTGGGCGCCGATTGATTCTTTTTGTTTGGGAATGTATGGTGCGAATTGGCGCCGGTATTCGATTTGGGGAGGAGATAATTTAAAGTGACGTCCGGTGAATTTTATTGCATTAGTTTGTTATGAAATATGGGGTGTTTTATGGTCAATTGTGTAAGTCTTTTATGTGGATATTATATCTATTATTACTATTTATTACTATTTATATATCTAAAACGTAGGTGATCATGTGTCATCATTAATTTGTGTTGTGAGGAATGTTATTTTTAATTTTTAATTTTTATTGTTATGTAGTTTTTTGTTTCTTTGCTATGATGTATGAGCATTGTGTATTGGGGGAGGAGTGTATTCTTTGAGCAGTATGCCAAATAAAGGTCTTTTTTTGAGTGTCATGTGTCATGTGTCATGTGTCATGTGTCATGTGTCATGTGTCATGTGTCATGTGTCATGTGTCATGTGTCATGTGTCATGTGTCATGTGTCATGTGTCATGTGTCATGTGTCATGTGTCATGTGTCATGTGTCATGTGTCATGTGTCATGTGTCATGTGTCATGTGTCATGTGTCATGTGTCATGTGTCATGTGTCATGTGTCATGTGTCATGTGTCATGTGTCATGTGTCATGTGTCATGTGTCATGTGTCATGTGTCATGTGTCATGTGTCATGTGTCATGTGTCATGTGTCATTATGAAGGTAGAGATACAAAGCTAGAAAGTATAAAATTCTAAATTACAATGTAAACCGTGAATTTCAGTGTACTTACTACACTCGGCAAGAAAAGTTTCAATTATTATTGTGTTTTCTGGAGCATTAGTAAAAAATATAAATCGAAATTGCTAATTTTCAAAATTCTCAATATCAATAAATTTCGCCAATCTGGTTTATGTACACGTCAACAGAAACTGCACACACACAGACACACACACACACTATTTGCGGGGGTTTTACAATTATGTTGTTTTTCACATTTGCATCCACTTAGCTGGATTCGATTCCTGTCCTTGCCGCCACAACACACACATACACCCCCATTCCAACTCATCGCGTTAAAGATAAGCGTGCAAAACTCTTCTAGCGCTACAATTTTCAATGCGCGATTTTATCGCCACCCCCTGCTCTTAACTATGTGTGAAGAAGCGCGATGGCGTATAGATTGCCACAAAGGTTGGGTTAACGATACAAAGAAAGTTCTAGGTGACACACACACACACACACGCACACACACACATACACACATACACACATACACACATACACACATACACACATACACATACACACATACACACATACACACATACACACATACACACATACACACATACACACATACACACATACACACATACATACATACACACATACACACATAAAAATTAACAAATGAAATTCATTGAATAATAGAAAGTCACGAAAACAGAATAGTGCAGAGTTCAAGTCGTTTGAAATAGTGGACGGGCATAGTTTGGTTGGTAAGGGACGCCCGCCCACCTCACCTTTGTTCGCATAGTTTTTTCATAGGATAACACTCACTCTTGTAATAGTTTAAACAATATAAAACATCTATATCTATTGAAAAAACTATGCGAACAAAGGTGGGGTGGGTGGGCCGCTCCCTACCAACCAAACTATGCCCGTCCACTATTTCAAACGACTTGAACAATGCATTAGATTATTTGTCATAATATATCTTTTTAATTAGCCTTAAATTAACAAATTACATTAATTTAATTATAGAAAGTAACGGATAACAGTGTAGTGCATAGTTCAAGTCGTTTGAAACAGTGGACGGGCATAGTTTGGTTGGTAGGGGCCGCCCGCCCACCCCACCTTAGCTCGCATAGTTTTTTCAATGGATACAAATGTTTTATATTGTTAAAACCATTCCAAGCAGAGTGTTATCCTATGGAAAAACTATGCAAGCAAAGGTGGGGTGGGCGGGCGGCCCCTACCAACCAAACTATGCCCAACCACTATTTCAAATGACTTGAACTATGCATTACATTATTTTTCATATAAATCTTTTTAATTAGTCTTAAATTAATAAATGACATGAATTTAGTCATAGAAAATAATGGATAATAGTGTAGTGCATAGTTCAAGTCGTTTGAAATAGTGGACGGGCATAGTTTGGTTGGTGGGGGCCGCCCACCCACCCCACCTTTGTTCGTATAGTTGTTTCCATAGGATAACACTCTTTTTGGAATAGTTTAAACAATATAAAACATTTGTATACATTGAAAAAACTATGAAATAGTGGACGGGCATAGTCAGGTTGGTATGGGCAGCCCGCCCAAACGACTATTAACCATGATCAGTAATAATAATTACTTACACCATACATGATGACATGATGACATGACAGATGACAGATGACAGATGACAGATGACAGATGACAGATGACAGATGACAGATGACAGATGACAGATGACAGATGACAGATGACAGATGACACATGACACAAGACACAAGACACAAGACACATGACAGATGACACATGACACATGACACATGACACATGACACATGACACATGACACATGACACATGACACATGACACATGACACATGACACATGACACATGACACATGACACATGACACATGACACATGACACATGACACATGACACATGACACATGACACATGACACATGACACATGACACATGACACATGACACATGACACATGACACATGACACATGACACATGACACATGACACATGACACATGACAGATGACAGATGACAGATGACAGATGACAGATGACAGATGACAGATGACATGTGACAGAACACAGTATGGTGTGTAAGGTTTGATTTTTCCTCTATTTTATAATTTTTTCCATTCTCTTCTATTTATTGCCAGTTCTTATGCTTATATATTTATATATATATATATATATATATATGTATATATGTATATATGTATATATGTATATATGTATATATGTATATATGTATATATGTATATATGTATATATGTATATATGTATATATATATATATATATATATATATATATATATATGTATATATATATATATATATATATATATATATATATATATGTATATATATATATATATATATATATATATATATATATATATATATATATATATATATTATGTGTCTTAAATTAAATTTCGTATCTACTTCCGGCAAGAGATGAATTAATTTCAATACTACAAAACAATCTGCACTGGTAACAATTCGATTACGCGTTTGGGCCTTAATGGGCATTAATTACCGCCATCGCATGGGATCGGGCAATTTGTGTTCAATTCGGCCTCCGCGTTGATTAACCCCGGGGACTCTTTGTCCGCCACTAGGGGGAAGGGCGGGTTTAAAGGCCCTAATGAGATTTTAATCTTCCTGCGAGGGAGACCATTAATATCGAAATTTTCACACGTCATGATGATGATGGATGCAGGGAAACAGGTGTTGAATGAATAAACACAGCCAGGAACATGTGTGGCTGCCAACAGGGAAGGTCAACGTTAAAGAGAGGCATACACGTTCAATTTTAACAGGTCACCGATTATGTTTTGATACTATTAGATAAATAGATTTATTAAATATTTTGTATATAATTAGTGTCAGTATATGATATAAAGCCCGTATGACATTATCTAGTTTACTATAATGTTTTATATATAAGAATTGATATATTAAACTGTATAACTATTTCTAAAGGTCGTTGTAGACAAGACAATTTCTTAGCTCAAAAGTTGTTCAAGGAATGAATTCATATATCCTCCTCCCATACAATTTGTCCTTGACAAATAGAAAGCGTTATATTTTTCCATTCGATCTATCATTCAATTCAATATTTCAAATAATTTGAATTTGAATTTAATTTGTATTATACGAGACAATTTAGATTGTCTCGCATCTTGATTAACTTTTGAGTCAAGAAATTGTCTTGTGTGAAACGACCTTAATGGTCATTTTAGACGAGACAATTTCTTAGCGCAAAAGTTGTTCAAGAAATGAATTCATATATTCTCCTACCATACAATTTGTCCTTGACAAATAGAACGTGTTATATTTTTCCATTCGATCTACCATTCAATTCAATATTTCAGATAATATGCTGTATGATACAAGACAATTTAGATTGTCTCGCATCTTGTCTAACTTTTGAGTCAAGAAATTGTCTTGTCTAAAACGACCTTAAGGGGCCTGTCTACCTCTCCGCTCAGAATAATGTAAATATTCCTTTCCCTTACATTTGTATCTAACCCGAGGGCCCATATATTGGAAAATTAACATTGTGTATTACGGTGCTGTTATTGTTAAGTGAATTTATAATTATTCCGCCGCTATATCATTTTCTACATGTGTGTATGACACTATGTAGTTTGTGTCTGCATCGAAAACGATATAAGAAACTAGATAATGTTATACGGGCTTAAGAACATAAACAACCCCATCGTGTTATAGACGACGCGATGGGGTTTTGAACGGACGACGTCTCTTAACCATTCAGCCACTGAGCTGTGTAAAATAAAATAAATATAACTTCGTTCAAATAAAAGCTACTAAAAAGTATTGTACTTTAACCCACACTGCAGATAAACAATTAAATTTAGAAATCTTGTCCAGACCAGGTTAAACTGCAGAGTTTTTGTGCGTAAAAAAAACTGTAATCTCGACCTTTGCGCTGCGCTCGCTGTACCAGTCAGTACTCGCATCGGATGCGATGTGACCACGCACGTTTTCAGCGAATTATTTCTCGTTTCTCCTGCAGTTTTCGTGTGTGAAGTGTTATGGCCTGTCATATTCAACCAACTACGAGATGCCTGATGCCCAGAGACAGATAATAAGATTGGATTGTGCACCAAGGGTGAGTCAAACAAATTCACAAATTTATATCTACGCAATACTATTATTCTATAGCGAATTTCATATGTAAAGCATATTAAATATTAGCAAATGTAAAGTAATAGTAATTTACATTATTAGTACAGGAAGGCAAGTTTCTCGAATGAGCGAATGAGTTTATACTATTAAGAGCGAATTCGAGAAACGAATAATGTATCTTATTTGTTTGTACGAATAAATACTTAATATTTATTTAAAGTTATTTAAGGTTGTTGTAACAAATAGCTTATGTCATACTACAAATTACATATAATTTAAAGTCTATATTTTTTTCAAAATTGTATTTATTCAGTACCATATTGTTAATTTTTAATGCTATTTCAAGTATAAGAGTTGTACGCTGTGATTGCATGCATTCTCATATTTATAAATACATATTTATATTGGTACCGTTGGCAACACTGGCTACTTCCCGCACTAGTACGGGAAGTAGTATTTCCCGCACTAGTGCGGGAAGTAGGAAATACTACTCACTCAAATAAATGCGGGAAATGTAGTCTTAGGAAATGAGCACAAAAATTAAGTTTGTATATTAGCTTAGCCGAAACTAGTTGCAAAGTGTAACTGAAGTGTGATAAAAAAACAAAGTAAAAAATCGTTTTATTTATCTTAGAATTAGAACAAAAAAAATGTAAAAAAAAAATTGAAAAAATCGTTAGTGGTAGAAAATTTTGTTTAAAATATTTATTTTTTTTTTCTCATTCAATCGTGCTAGTTATTAAAGAATCTTGCCTGATTCCAAAACTGTCATTGAAAGTTCCCTACGATTCTTTTCAACCGACTTATGAATTTTCAAAAATCTGCGGCTGATCCGATCTGCCGCAATATATTTGTATAGTTATTGGTGGAAGATCGGTGAGGTTAACACCTCTATACCGAAAACTCGCCGTTTCTCCGTTCTGTTTATTATTAATTATAAATCTGTGCATTATTAAATTATTGGAGAATAAAGTCTATTATTATCACATCATCACACAAATCATTTTATGTATATGTAAGTGAATAACTCAACATAAATCACTGTAATTCATTGCCTTGTTTCATTACGTTGAGGTATTATTCTTTATAGCAAGCCATGTTCATTTACATACACGTAAAACTATTTTTGTCAAAAATTACATGAAAAGCAGCCGCTTTTAAGCGGCCGCTTCCTAGGAAACCAGGACTTTAGCAAACATTATATACAATTTATTTAATTTTTACTGACTGTACTAAAATTGATTTTATAATGTGCAGCCTGGAGGCAATCGCAAATTTTGCTAGTAATGCAACTGTTTGTATGCACTAACATTGCGAAAATAATTGGTTGTCGGCAAACATTGCTGCCGGTTAATTGGAATGTCCTTTGGGGAAATTAATAAACTGCAAAAGAACTGCAGCAAAAAGTAATTGGGGTTTATTGTGTGTACGCTGTGTGTTAGTTAATAAACACAGTGCGCTACTTTTAAAGTAAATTGAATTTTTCATGCATGCTACATGCTATTACTATTTATTTATTATATTTAGTTTTAGTTATAGAATACGTCTAGTATGACCCCTGCTATATAAATGAATAGTTTTGGCAATTCTGGCGATTTGTATCACTTTTATTATTTATCTTGTGACGAGTTTATCTTTTGTTTTTGGGAAAAAAAAGTATTAAGGTTTTTTCTTTGTCAATCCAACAGGCAGGCCCCTACCAACCAAACTATGCCCATCCACTATTTCAAACGACTTGAACTCTGCACTAAACTATTATCCACAATATCATACGTATTAAATCTGAATTCATTAATAGAATTGATTGAACTACAAAAATATCTGGGAAATAGTGTAGTGTAGAGTTAAAGTCGTTTGAAATAGTGTACGGGTATAGTTTGGTTGGTAGGGGACACCCGCCCACCCCACCATTGTTCGCATAGCTTTTTTCATGGGATAACACACTTTTTAAAATTGTTGAAACAACATCAAACATCTGCACCCTTTGAATAAAACTATGCGAACAAGGGTGGGGTGGGCGGGCGGCCCCTACCAACCAAACTATGTCCGTACACTATTTCAAGCGACTTGAACTCTGCACTAAACTATTATCCACAATATCATACGTATTAAACCTGAATTCATTAATAGAATTGATTGAACTACAAAAATATGTGGGTAATAATGTAGTGTAGAGTTCAAGCCGTTTGAAATAGTGGATGGGCATAGTTTGGTTGGTAGGGGCCACCCGCCCGCCCCACCCTTGTTTGCATAGTGTTATACAAAGGATGCAGATGTTTGACGTTATTTCAACAATTCCAAAAAGTGTGTTATCCCATGAAAAAACTATGCGAAAAAGGGTGGGGTGGGCGGGTGTCCCCTACCAACCAAACTATACCCGTACACTATTTCAAACGACTTTAACTCTACACTACACTATTACCCAGATATTTTTGTAGTTCAATCAATTCTATTAATGAATTCAGATTTAATACGTATGATATTGTGGATAATAGTTTAGTGCAGAGTTCAAGTCGCTTGAAATAGTGGATGAGCATAGTTTGGTTGGTAGGGACCACCCGCCCACCCCACCCTTTTTCGCATAGTTTTTTCATGGGATAACACACTTTTTGGAATTGTTGAAACAACATCAAACATCTGCATCCTTTGAATAACACTATGCAAACAAGGGTGGGGTGGGCGGTCGGCGCCTACCAACCAAACTATGCCCGTACACTATTTCAAGCGACTTGAACTCTGCACTAAACTATTATCCACAATATCATACGTATTAAAGCTGAATTCATTAATAGAATTAATTGAACTACAAAAATATTTGGGTAATAGTGTAGTGTAGAGTTTACGTCGTTTGATATAGTGGACGGCCATAGTTTGGTTGGTAAGGGCCCCCCGCCCACCCCACACTTTTTCGCATAGTTTTTTTCATGGGATAACACACTTTTTAAAATTGTTGAAATAACATCAAACATCTGCATCCTTTGAACAAAACTATGCGAACAAAGGTGGGGTGGGCGGGTGGCCCCTACCAACCAAACTATACCCGTCCACTATTTGAAAGGACTTGAACTCTACACTATACTAGTACCCACATATTTTTGTAATTCTATCAATTCTATTAATGAATTCAGGTTTAATACGTATGATATTGTGGATAATAGTTTAGTGTAGAGTTAAAGTCGTTTGAAATAGTGTACGGGTATAGTTTGGTTGGTAGGGGACAAACGCCCACCCCACCCTTGTTCGTATACTTTTGTTCAAAGGGACAGTGACAGTGACAGTGACAGTGACAGTGACAGTGAGAAATAAAGTTTTTTTAAAAGTATTTTGTATTTAAAATGTCATTTCCACTCAGCTCTGATAATAAATCACACCAATAAAACCAACCGCCACTAACTAGGATCCTCAATATAAAAATAATACCCCCCTCTATCTCTCTTATACTTTCTTTTTATTTTTCTTACCGCCGTCCCTATCTATTCGCCCCCGCTATCATCCCCCATGTAGCGCGATAATAAGTTACCCGGTTACGGACGGCCCGTTTCGGCCCTTATCTGGCGCGAAGTGGGTCAGCATTGCGAGTTTAAAACGCGCACCCCACACACACACCACGGCGGCCGCAGCCCCCCCCCCCCCCCGGACCTGCCGTAATTCAAACGATGCGCGCACGCAAAAAGGGGAGCAAGGTCACAAACCGCTTTTTAGCGTCCGCGTCGCATACTCCGCGGGGCGGCGGCTCGTAAATAGTTGTGTTGTCGTGTGGGGGTGGCGGCGAGCGCAAACAAATGCTGAAATTCAATAGTGCCATCACTACAAGTCTTTAAAGAGGGGAATGTAAAAGGTTTATTTGCTGACGTTTGCATTATGCCATCTGTTTGGGTATTAAAAAATAACGGTTATGTTTCACACGTTTCAGAAACATTAAATTACGTCAAATTAAATGAATTTACCGATTGTTTTTATGAAAATCTTCATATAGCAATTGTTACCCTGTACATTTATTACTCCGAACATATCCATGAAAACTATAAAATGGATGTCCGTATAGGTTAGGCTCTATCTTAGGAAAGCGTTACCGTAAAAGCCATCGAGGCTAATAATGTATATTATACACGCTTTCGTTTAGCCTGGTTTGGCATTACTAGCCGCCCCGTGGCGTGTAGTATCGTGATCGTGCGCCGCCGGTTGTAAGCGCCGAGGTAGAATTATGCGTATCGGAAGCAGCAAATAGAACAAGAAACAATAAGCCCGTATATGTTGTAGTTTGTCATCTATCATTTGTCATTTGTCATTTGTCATTTGTCATTTGTCATTTGTCATTTGTCATTTGTCATTTGTCATTTGTCATTTGTCATTTGTCATTTGTCATTTGTCATTTGTCATTTGTCATTTGTCATTTGTCATTTGTCATTTGTCATTTGTCATTTGTCATTTGTCATTTGTCATTTGTCATTTGTCATTTGTCATTTGTCATTTGTCATTTGTCATTTGTCATTTGTCATTTGTCATTTGTCATTTGTCATTTGTCATTTGTCATTTGTCATTTGTCATTTGTCATTTGTCATTTGTCATTTGTCATTTGTCATTTGTCATTTGTCATTTGTCATTTGTCATTTGTCATTTGTCATTTGTCATTTGTCATTTGTCATTTGTTATTTGTCATTTGTCATTTGTCATCTGTCTGACAGAGTGATAAACGAAATGCACTAATGGGTGCTTTCGTTTAACATTACTAGTCACACTGTGGCGTGCCGTATCGTTCCAAGTTTTGAAGACGTGTGCCGGTTGTAAGGGACGAAGTAGAATTGTGCGCATCGGAAGCGACAAATAGAACAAGAGACAATAAGGCCGGAGCAGCACACAGTGATAAACGAAAATGAAAAATAATTCAACTTGCCCCCTAGGAGGAAATGTTATTATCGTCATCTGTCATCTGTCATCTGTCATCTGTCATCTGTCATCTGTCATCTGTCATCTGTCATCTGTCATCTGTCATCTGTCATCTGTCATCTGTCATCTGTCATCTGTCATCTGTCATCTGTCATCTGTCATCTGTCATCTGTCATCTGTCATCTGTCATCTGTCATCTGTCATCTGTCATCTGTCATCTGTCATCTGTCATCTGTCTTCTGTCATCTGTCATCTGTCATCTGTCATCTGTCATCTGTCATCTGTCATTTGTCATTTGTCATTTGTCATTTGTCATCTGTCATTTGTCATCTGTCATCTGTCATTTGTCATCTATCATCTGTCATTTGTCATCTATCATCTGTCATCTGGAGCAGCACACAATCTTTCTCTGACTTTAAATCTAATAAATCTTTAATTACACCCTGCATACTCTACAAATGGATTATCTAATGTTTATTATATCTCATAATAAATGTAACAATACAGACTGAAATACGTAATACAAACACTCTGGGAGAGATCAAGCGCTGTCAAGAGAAAGAAAAAAATGCAATTACCAACGAGCAGCAACATCAGCAGATAAATTTCTATTTGCACTTTCTGTGAAAAAAATATTAGCTCGTCTCATCCAACTTTTATCTCGACATTACGCATTCGCTTTTGATAAATCGTACAGCACGCAATCGCCCTTTTCCGTTGTGTGTAATTCGCCAGTTATTAACAGTCAGGCGCTGTCAGGGTGAGGGGGAAAAAATTCCACAGCGCGCCCTTCCGCGCTTGTAATTAATTGCTCTTGCTACTGCTGCTTTCCAGCAGCAGCTCGTTCTTTTCGCGTACAAATTACATCCATCATAAAGCAGCACAACGATGCTAGACAAAGAGTACACTTAACAACGCATTAAAAGCGGCTGCTATTAATTACTTTCGGTCTCTGTTAGTCTTTGTCACTTTGTCGACGGAATGTACACAGAGATGGCATCAAGGAGCACTTATGTGTAAAACAATTATTTTTATTGTAATTTGTATAGATAATACACGCGTATGTATGATTGGGATAACGTAAAGGTTATCAAAATTATACAACTTTCCCCCTAGGAGGATATGTTACTATCGTCATTTGTCATCTGTCATCTGTCATCTGTCATCTGTCATTTTCCATTTGTTACTGTCTGTAAAATGGTAATTGCACTACATTGTTTCTCACATATTGTTACGAAATAGCCGTAAATTAACAAATGAAATTCATGGATTAATTAAAAGTAACGAATAACAGTGTAGTGTAAAGTTCAAGTCATTTGGAATATTGGACGGGCATAGTTTGGTTGGTAGGGACCCCCCGCCCACCCCACCTTTGCTCGTATAGTTTTTTCAATGGATTCAAATGTTTTATATTGCTTAAACAAGTCCAAGAAGAGTGTTATCCTATGGAGAAACTATACGAACAAAGGTGGGGTGGGCGGGCGTCCCCTACCAACCTGACTATACCCCTCCACTATTTCAAGCGACTTGAACTATGCATTACACTATTATCCGTTATTTTCTTTAATTAAATTAATGTCTTTTATTAATTTAAGACTAATTAGGAAAATATATGTGAAAAATAATGTAATGCATAGTTCAAGTCGTTTGAAATAGTGGACGGGTATAGTTTGGTTGGTAGGGGCCACCCGCCCACCCCACCTTTGCTCGTATAGTTTTTTCAATGGATACAAACGTTTTATATTGTTTAAACAAGTCCAAGAAGAGTGTTATCCTATGGAAAAAACTATGCGAACAAAGGCGGGGTGGGCGGGTGGCCCCTACCAACCAAACTATGCCCGTCCACTATTTCAAATGACTTGAACTATGCACTACATTGTTTGTCGCATATCTGCTAAATAAAGAACTAGCTACGTATTTTTTAAGATTCTTCCGAAATAAATCAACGGTAATATAATAATAATACACACGCGTAATTCATTCATAAAATAATATCCGCTATCATAGTATTACACACACGTAGTAACTCATTCATAAGTAAAAATGGCCGACATCGTAGTATTTCATTCATAACACGGCGGCCATTATGAAATGGGTGGAGCCTAATTTAGTGCGCTAAAAAATCATTCATAATACGTACGAAGAATGAATTGTTAGTCACTGTCACTGTCACTGTCACTGTCACTGTCACTGTCACTGTCACTGTCACTGTCACTGTCACTGTCACTGTCACTGTCACTGTCACTGTCACTGTCACTGTCACTGTCACTGTCACTGTCACTGTCACTGTCACTGTCACTGTCACTGTCACTGTCACTGTCACTGTCACTGTCACTGTCACTGTCACTGTCACTGTCACTGTCACTGTCACTGTCACTGTCACTGTCACTGTCACTGTCACTGTCACTGTCACTGTCACTGTCACTGTCACTGTCACTGTCACTGTCACTGTCACTGTCACTGTCACTGTCACTGTCACTGTCACTGTCACTGTCACTGTCACTGGTAATTAAACCTGAATTCATTAATGAAATTGATTGAACTACAAAAATATGTGGGTAATAGTGTAGTGTAGAGTTCAAGTCGTTTGAAATAGTGGACGGGTGTAGTTTGGTTGGTAGGGACCACCCGCCCACCCCTCCTTTGTTCGCATAGTTTTTTTCATGGGATAACACTTTATTAGAATTTTGTTCAAAGGATACAGATGTTTAATGTTGTTTCAACAATTCTAAAAAATGTGTTATAATTTAACGGGGTTATCAGTTTTTGAACTAAAAAATCAAATTATTTATTATATTCTAAGATTACAAAAATGTTTTCCCTATATTTAACCATGTTTACGTCTAAAATAATTTTTATATCTGTTAAATATAGTAGTAGCTACATACTGAAGATTCTTCGTAAGTAAATTATCAACGATAACATGATAATATTACACACGCATAGTCTATTCATAAATAATATCCGCCATCATTGCAGTAGTAACTCATTTATTAATCAAAATGGCCGACATCGTAGTATTTCATTCGTTTCACGGCGGCCATTATAAAATGGGTGGAGTCAATTGTAGTGCGTTTAAAAAAATAGACAGTGTATGAATAATAGATTGTTTTAAATTATTACGCGCATGAATTTATTCAAAATGTGGAATTGGTTAAAAGGTCCTAATTTATGTTTCTTTTGGATTTTTCAAATAATCCTGTATGCAGTTATTTGTCTACTGTCTACTTTCTAATTGTCTAATTGTCTAATTACTTTCTAATTGTCTAATTGTCTAATTACTTTCTAATTGTCTAATTGTCTAATTACTGTTTACTGTTTACTGTTTACTGTTTACTGTCTACTGTTTACTGTTTACTGTTTACTGTTTACTGTTTACTGTTTACTGTTTACTGTTTACTGTTTACTGTCTACTGTTTACTGTTTACTGTTTACTGTTTACTGTTTACTGTTTACTGTTTACTGTTTACTGTCTACTGTCTATTGTATACTGTCTACTGTCTACTGTTTACTGTCTACTGTTTACTGTTTACTGTTTACTGTTTACTGTTTACTGTCTACTGTTTACTGTTTACTGTTTACTGTTTACTGTTTACTGTTTACTGTTTACTGTTTACTGTTTACTGTTTACTGTTTACTGTTTACTGTTTACTGTTTACTGTTTACTGTTTACTGTTTACTGTTTACTGTTTACTGTTTACTGTTTACTGTTTACTGTTTACTGTTTACTGTTTACTGTTTACTGTTTACTGTTTACTGTCTACTGTTTACTGTTTACTGTTTACTGTCTACTGTCTATTGTATACTGTCTACTGTCTACTGTTTACTGTCTACTGTTTACTGTCTACTGTTTACTGTTTACTGTTTACTGTTTACTGTTTACTGTTTACTGTTTACTGTTTACTGTTTACTGTTTACTGTTTACTGTTTACTGTTTACTGTTTACTGTTTACTGTTTACTGTTTACTGTTTACTGTCTACTGTCTACTGTTTACTGTTTACTGTTTACTGTTTACTGTTTACTGTTTACTGTTTACTGTTTACTGTTTACTGTCTACTGTTTACTGTCTACTGTCTACTGTCTACTGTCTACTGTCTACTGTCTACTATCTACTGTCTACTATCTACTGTCTACTATCTACTGACTACTGTCTACTGTTTACTGTTTACTGTTTACTGTTTACTGTTTACTGTTTACTGTCTACTGTCTACTGTTTACTGTTTACTGTTTACTGTTTACTGTTTACTGTTTACTGTTTACTGTTTACTGTTTACTGTTTACTGTTTACTGTTTACTGTTTACTGTTTACTGTTTACTGTTTACTGTTTACTGTTTACTGTTTACTGTTTACTGTTTACTGTTTACTGTTTACTGTTTACTGTTTACTGTTTACTGTTTGCTGTTTACTGTTTACTGTTTACTATCTACTGCCTACTGTCTACTGTTTACTGTTTACTGTTTACTGTTTACTGTTTACTGTTTACTGTTTACTGTTTACTGTTTACTGTTTACTGTTTACTGTTTACTGTTTACTGTTTACTGTTTACTGTTTACTGTTTACTGTTTACTGTTTACTGTTTACTGTTTACTGTTTACTGTTTACTGTTTACTGTTTACTGTTTACTGTTTACTGTTTACTGTTTACTGTTTACTGTTTACTGTTTACTGTTTACTGTTTACTGTTTACTGTTTACTGTTTACTGTTTACTGTTTACTGTTTACTGTTTACTGTTTACTGTTTACTGTTTACTGTTTACTGTTTACTGTTTACTGTTTACTGTTTGCTGTTTACTGTTTACTATCTACTGCCTACTGTCTACTGTTTACTGTTTTTTGTTTATTGTTTACTGTCTACTGTCTACTGTCTACTGTCTACTGTCTACTGTCTACTGTCTACTGTCTACTGTCTACTGTCTACTGTCTACTGTCTACTGTTTACTGTTTACTGTCTACTGTCTACTGTCTACTGTCTACTGTCTACTGTCTACTGTCTACTGTCTACTGTCTACTGTCTACTGTCTACTGTCTACTGTCTACTGTCTACTGTCTACTGTCTACTGGCTACTGTCTACTGTCTACTGTTTACGGTCTACTGTCTACTGTCTACTGTCTACTGTCTACTGTTTACTGTCTACTGCTTACTGCTTACTGCTTACTGTCTACTGTCTACTGTTTACTGTCTACTGTCTACTGTTTACTGTTTACTGTCTACTGTCTACTGTCTACTGTCTACTGTCTACTGTCTACTGTCTACTGTCTACTGTCTACTGTCTACTGTCTACTGTCTACTGTCTACTGTCTACTGTCTACTGTCTACTGTCTACTGTCTACTGTCTACTGTCTACTGTCTACTGTCTACTGTCTATTGTCTACTATAAACTCTAGATATTTCTAGCACATTTAAAAAAAACGTCTACTGAGTGAAGAGTGTTTTTGTCTTTGATGAAATTTGCGATTTTCTATTAGATTCCAGGTTTAATTAAATCCTAGTGGGGCTAATTTATCCCACAGTGAATCATTTAATTCCCCGACCGCTGCGGTTATTATTGCTCGCGCTCTGCGCAAACTTGGACGATAAATTCGGCAATTATTTACCCCTCGGCCCACCTCTACGGCCCCTAACAGTATCAGAAGCCACTGCGGCTTGCATAAATCACTCCCGTTGCGTATTATTGCTTAATAAACTGCGGCGAGCTATAGACGAAAAGTTAAAATTTAGATTTATTAATGTTACCGAGATGGATTTTGAAAATTTATACAAACAGTGGTGATGAGTAGACAAAATTAATTGTTATGTAACAATTTTTCTAAAATTTTGATTTATTTTTATATAACTACAAATTTGTTTTTCGTACTAATTTAAGTATTAAATTCATTTACAGAACAATTGAATTAGTATAGTCATCAATACTGTGTGTATAAATCTTCCAAATAAATGTCATTGAAATATGATATGTATTTGGAAGATTTATACACTCTCTATTTTAAGTTTTTTTTTTTGGTACTATAAACGTATTATTATTAAATATAAATCAATAACATATCGGTGACAAAATAAAATTAAATGCTGATCAAACAACAACTAACACGGCTTTTCAAGGTTATTTCGAGTATATCATATCTCTATAAGCGCTAATCTGAGATATAGGTGTGCATTGTTAGTTTTGTTGGTTCCGCCAGATGGCGTGAAACTTTCTCTTTAAACAGAAAATTGCATCAAAAAATTGATTCACAAAATCTCAAGTGATTTATATACAAAATCATGCAATTTTGTCTCAAGAGAGAAAGTTTAATGCCATCTGGCGGAACCAACATAACTAACAATGCGCACTTATATCACAGCTTATAGAGATATGATACTCTCGAAATAACCTTGAAAAGTCTTACACTGCTGAATTTTTTCGTGAATTAAAAATTGTAAAAAAGTATTCTGCTTTTTGAATTTCAGTCGAATATTTCTAAAAATCTAAATAGAGGTATCAGCCATAAGACATTTCGACGATAAAAGGAAAAACTCAGATGAGTTTATATATAAATATATATATATATATATATATATATATATATATATATATATATATATATATATATATATATATATATATATATATATATATATATTTATATATTTATATATATAATCGGTTATTTGATTTGATTTGTCTTACCTTTTTGCTGGAATGCTTATGATATCTCGCAGGGTGCAGCATGCACAGATATCGGTCCATCGCCATGCAGATGAGAATGACGGCGTGCTGTTGGCTGATGGCGCCCCGCAGCAATGCCTGTAACAAGAAACGATGCGTTTTTTAATTAAACCAAATTAAAACGCCATCCGTTTGCTAGGCGTAAAAATAAAATAAACCGACCCGCTTCGGCTGCGGCTGGTGGTGCAATAATAATAGCGGCGGGTTATTAAATTTCACCGCCGGCGGGTGACGGCGACATTCGCTTATTAATTAAGATACATTTATTAAAAACGGAAAATGTATATACATTGCGACGCGCGGAGAAGGGCAGTAATTGGAGTGGACGATTGAAAATAAAAAGAGAAATATAACGAAGAAAGGGTTTTAATTATTGATATCAATGAAGGAATTCAATATACATGTTTTTTTTTTTAAATTTAATTAGTGATACCAGTGGCGTGTAGTTAATTATTTAGTGGGGGCACTATTAAAAATAAATGATAATTAATTTCTCGCCAACTCTTCTGAGACCATATAACAACTATTTTTATAGATTTAATATTATATAATATTCATCGAATTAGGGAATCGAATCGCGATTTCCAAGTTGTAAGCCAAACAAGACGTGTTTCATTACATTTTTGTACTCATGTCCTAAGACAAGTCATTTCCCGCATTGATTTGGGTGCGGGAAATACTACTTCCCGCACTAGTGCCAAGCAGCCAACTTAAAATTCGGTATCAATGTAAATGTGTATTTATAAATATGAGAATGCATGCAAACACAACGTGCACCTCTTATACTTCAAATAGCATTTTGAAGAAAATATAGACTTTAAATTATATGTAATTGGTAGTGTATCATATAACCCGGAAAGTAGTATTTCCCGCACTAGTGCGGCAAGTAGCATTTCCCGCACCCAAATCAATGCAGGAAATAACTCGTCTTAGGATATGAGTACAAAAAAATATATACATACACTATGATTTAACTTTATGCAGTGTTTTACATTTTTATAAAATTGCTCGTAAATCATTCCTTGCCTACTTGGCACGCTCGTATTAACTATTCCATTTATGTAATCTTTGTAAGTATTGCAGTCACGATGGAAGATAATTTTTTGTAACACAATTAAAACTTACGTAATTAGTTCCGGTTATGCGGGGATTCGCGGGGTGTAGGGCCGGCGGGGAACGGACGCGGAAGCAAATTATGCGGACGCGTAATGGAATTACCGACGCTAGACGGAGGATGATGCATCACCGGTCTCCCTAATCATCTGATCGAATATTTTAAGGTACATTCACAAAGTATGGTGATAATTAAAATGCGACGAAAATTCTCTTGTCGTATGTTGTTATTGAGACTGCTATTTTTATACAATTTATAATAATAATAATAACAATAATAATAAGCTATATTGTCCTATAGAACAAAAAATCCAATTACAGGATAACAGTAGTACGCAAAAATTTAATAAATATAAATATCTGGTGTGGGCATCACACCATTTTATTGATATTTTTGATATTTTTGATATTTTTGATATTTTTGATATTTTTGATATTTTTGATATTTTTGATATTTTTGATATTTTTAATATTTTTAATATTTTTGATATATTTGATATTTTTGATATATTTGATATATTTGATATTTTTGATATATTTGATATATTTGATATTTTTGATATTTTTGATATATTTGATATTTTTTATATTTTTGATATTTTTTATATTTTTGATATTTTTAATATTTTTGATATATTTGATATATTTGATATACTTGATATTTTTGATATTTTTGATATTTTTGATATATTTGATATATTTGATAGTTTTGATATATTTGATATTTTTGAGATTTTTAATTTTTTTTAGATATTTTTGATATTTTTGATATTTTTGATATTTTTGATATTTTTGATATTTTTGATATTTTTGATATTTTTGATATGTTTGATATTTTTGATATGTTTGATATTTTTAATATTTTTGATATATTTGATATTTTTGATATTTTTGATATTATTGAGATTTTGATATTTTTGATATTTTTGATATTTTTGATATTTTTAATATTTTTAATATATTTGATATATTTGATATTTTTGATATTTTTGATATTTTTGATATTTTTGATATTTTTGATATTTTTGAAATTTTTGAAATTTTTAATATTTTTGATATATTTGATATATTTGATATATTTGATATATTTGATATATTTGATATATTTGATATATTTGATATATTTGATATATTTGATATATTTGATATATTTGATATATTTGATATATTTGATATTTTTAATTTTTTTGATATTTTTGATATTTTTGATATTTTTGATATTTTTGATATTTTTGATATTTTTGATATTTTTGATATTTTTGATATTTTTGATATTTTTGATATTTTTGATATTTTTGATATTTTTGATATTTTTGATATTTTTGATATTTTTGATATTTTTGATATTTTTGATATTTTTGATATTTTTGATATTTTTGAAATTTTTTAAATTTTTAATATTTTTAATATTTTTAATATTTTTAATATTTTTAATATTTTTAATATTTTTAATATTTTTGATATATTTGATATTTTTGATATATTTGATATTTTTGATATTTTTAATATTTTTGATATTTTTGATATTTTTGATATTTTTGATATTTTTGATATATTTGATATTTTTGATATTTTTGATATTTTTGAAATTTTTGAAATTTTTAATATTTTTAATATTTTTGATATATTTGATATATTTGATATATTTGATATATTTGATATATTTGATATATTTGATATATTTGATATATTTGATATATTTGATATATTTGTATATTTGATATATTTGATATATTTGATATATTTGATATATTTGATATATTTGATATATTTGATATATTTGATATATTTGATATATTTGATATATTTGATATATTTGATATATTTGATATATTTGATATATTTGATATATTTGATATATTTGATATATTTGATATATTTGATATATTTGATATATTTGATATTTTTAATTTTTTTGATATTTTTGATATTTTTGATATTTTTGATATTTTTGATATTTTTTATATTTTTGATATTTTTGATATTTTTGATATTTTTGATATTTTTGATATTTTTGATATTTTTGATATTTTTGATATTTTTGATATTTTTGATATTTTTGATATTTTTGATATTTTTGATATTTTTGATATTTTTGAAATTTTTTAAATTTTTAATATTTTTAATATTTTTAATATTTTTAATATTTTTAATATTTTTAATATTTTTAATATTTTTGATATATTTGATATTTTTGATATATTTGATATTTTTGATATTTTTAATATTTTTGATATTTTTGATATTTTTGATATTTTTGATATTTTTGATATATTTGATATTTTTGATATATTTGATATTTTTGATATTTTTGATATTTTTGAAATTTTTGAAATTTTTAATATTTTTAATATTTTTGATATATTTGATATATTTGATATATTTGATATATTTGATATATTTGATATATTTGATATATTTGATATATTTGATATATTTGATATATTTGATATATTTGATATATTTGATATATTTGATATATTTGATATATTTGATATATTTGATATATTTGATATATTTGATATATTTGATATATTTGATTTATTTGATATATTTGATATATTTGATATATTTGATATATTTGATATATTTGATATATTTGATATATTTGATATATTTGATATATTTGATATATTTGATATATTTGATATATTTGATATATTTGATATATTTGATATATTTGATATATTTGATATATTTGATATATTTGATATATTTGATATATTTGATATTTTTAATTTTTTTGATATTTTTGATATTTTTGATATTTTTGATATTTTTGATATTTTTGATATTTTTGATATTTTTGATATTTTTGATATTTTTGATATTTTTGATATTTTTGATATTTTTGATATTTTTGATATTTTTGATATTTTTGATATTTTTGATATTTTTGATATTTTTGATATTTTTGATATTTTTGATATTTTTGATATTTTTGATATTTTTGATATTTTTGATATTTTTGATGTTTGATATTTTTGAGATTTTGATATTTTTGAAATTTTTGATATTTTTGATATTTTTGATATTTTTCATATTTTTGATATTTTTGATATTTTTGATATTTTTGATATATTTGATATTTTTGATATATTTGATATTTTTGATATTTTTGAAATTTTTGAAATTTTTAAAATTTTTGAAATTTTTGTTATTTTTAATATTTTTGATATATTTGATATTTTTGATATTTTTGAAATTTTTGACATATTATATATAATATAATATATATAATATTGTTCACAGACAAATTGTCAATGAGTTATAATTTTAAATTTAAATTATAATTGTATTGTTTTCATGACCATCGTTCATCATCCCAAATAATCTAATTTTAATCTCGTAATTATTAATAAATTCTAATTTCAAGAAAAGTTTATACAATTTACATGAAAATCAACAATAATAATTGCCAACTGTCTATCCTGCTGAATATTTTCAATTACAATGCCGAACTTTTTAACGAGCTAATGTTTTATCCGAACTTTTTCTCGTCTTTCCAGCCGGCTGTGTTTATATTCGCGTTTGCGATTGACGCCGGTTATTAATGGTGAATTCATTCGGCGTATGCGGATTTTATTTATTATCCCCCGGCAGTGTGGCACGGGGTGCGTCAATTTTTTCCCTCGCCCGCGCTCGCGATGTAACTGAAACCGAAATTAATGGTGCGTGTTTCTGAATAAATCCAAGGGTGGGGGGGCCTCGGGGCCGGTTTGGTAATTTATCAGACGTCGAATTTAATTTAACCGACAATTTTATACGAGAAGAAAACATCAGTGAAAATTGTTTTATTACGACTGCAGAATTCGTTGGCAAATAAACAGATTGTAATATGAGCCATTGAGGGCAACACCGAAATTTTAAAGAAATTTATAAATCTATTTTTATGTTAGTACTAATAATAATACAGCCAATATTATTATTAGTACTAATATAAAAATAGATTTATAAATTTCTTTAAAATTCCGCTGCTGCCTCATATAACAATCTGTTTATTTGCGAAACGAATTCTGTAGTGAATTCGTTTCTCTACAGAATTCGTTGGCAATTAAACAGATTGTTATATGAGGCAGTAGCGTAATAAAACAATTTTCACTGATGTTTTTTTTTTGTACAAAATTGTCGGTTAAATTAAATTCGACGTCTGATAAATAAAACAATTCTCACTGATGTTTTCTTCTAATAAAAAAATGTATTGGACATAAACAATATTGGTAGACACTGGTTCCAAAATGCATACGACCGTCATTTATGAAAGAAATACGGAGAGAATTATGTCCAAGAGTGGATTATGGAAGGTTTAAGGAGAGAATAATAATAATAATAATAATGATAATAATAACCAATCCACCAAATCCAAATCGTGGATTAGATTTTATGTAGCGTTTTGTTGCTTACAATTTACGTAAGCAACAAAAAGCTCCATAAAATAGATTCCCGATTTTCTAGCGTAATCCTGAATCTTAAAAACGACTCCTGCGACGCTTCCTATCAAAGCATGGTGGCGCGGCCATTTCTTGTTCTTTTTCCCTGCCATCACGGATGAGATAATCCGGCAGTCTCGCGCGTCGCGTTATTCTGCATATGCCATTTTCGAAATTGGATTAGACCGCGGCGCGCCGGGCGGCGGCAACTTGGCCGCTCTCGGCAGGAAATCGATTGCCGCGCAAATTTAATGTCCAGCAGGAATTATCTCATCCATCCACCCCCTCCCACATCTGGTTTATTTTTAATCCCGTACGACGTGTAAACGAGCAAAATCCCGGCGCATGCACCAGATATTAAGTCATAAATTCCATGCCGACGTACGTTTATAACTTAATTTCTGGTGCATGCGCCGGGAGTTTGCTTTTCACCAATAAATAGATCAAATTATTTTCAGAATTTAACACATAAACCGAATTTTTAAACAATTCCATATCAGGATTTATACTTACGGGCTGTAACTACAAAACTTGCAGTGATAAAAAATGTTAGTTTGAAAATTCAGATTCCTTATTGAATTCTCCTTGAAAAAAGTTGAAACGTGTTCAATTTCTCATATTGGTAACGACATAACCATTGAATCTCTAAAAATTATCAGATTTTTTTGAAAACAATTACAAAGTGGGGCTCACTGTGTTTTGTTTTCAAAAAAAATCTACTACTAAATCGTACTAATCTGAGAAATTGAACAAGTTTTAACTTGTTTCGAGAAGAATTCAATAAGGTATCTGAATTATCAAACCAAAATTTTTTAGCACTTCAAATTTTGTAGTTACAGCCCCATTTTGTATTTAGTTTTTTTTAAATAATCTGATAGTTGCAAATTAATCCATTTTTCTGTCATTACTAATATGAGAAACTGAACAAGTGTACACTTGTTTCAAAGTGAAAATAATGGGTAATCTGAATTTTTAAACTAAATTGTGTTATCACTTCAAATTTTGTAGTTACAGTCCTACTTTGTATATTGTTTCTAAACAAACCTGACGTTTGCTAGTAAATTATTTTTACTGTCGTTACTACTGTGAGAAATTGAACGAGTTTATACTTGTTTTAAAGTGAACTTAATACAAAAACCGAATTTTTAAACAACAATTATTTTCCACATCAGGTTTTATACTTACAGCCCCACTTTGTGTTTTGTTTTAAAAAAAATCTGATAATTATTAGTAATTCAATGGTTATGTCGTTATCAATATGAGAAATTGAACACGTTGCAACTTATTTCAAGGAGAATTCAATAAGGAATCTGAATTTTCAAACCAAAATTTTTTATCACTTCAAGTTTTGTAATTACACCCCCACTTTGTGTTTAGTTTTTGAAATAATATAACAGTTGCTAGTAAATCCTTTTTTTTTTCGTTATTAATGTAAGACATTAAACAAGTTTGCACTTGTTTCAAAGAGAATTTAATGAGGCACTTACATTTTCAAACCACATTTTTTTACCACTTCAAGTATTGTAGTTACAGTCCCATTTTATGTTGTTTAAAAAAAAACGACTGTTATAAGTTAATCCAGTTTTCTGTCAGTACTAATATGAGAAATTGAACAACTTTAAACTTGTTTCAAAGTGAATTTAATGAGGAATCCTAGTTTACAAATCAATTTTTTTTACCATGTCAAGTTTCGTAGTTACTGTCCTATTTGATGTTTCGTCTAAAAACAACTGACAGTTGCAAGTAAATCCATTTTTCTGTCAGTACTAATATGAGAAATTGAACAAGTTTATACTTGTCTCAAAGGAAATTTATTAAGAAATCTAAATTTTCAAACTAAATTTTTTTACCACTTCAATTTTGTGATTACAGCCTCACTGTGTATGTTGTTTCTAAACAAATCTGATGTTTGCTAATACATTATTGTTTCTGTCGTTACTAATCTGAGAAATTGAACAAGTTTCAACTTGTTTCAAGTAGAATTCAATAAAAAAAACTGAATTTTCAAATCAACATTTTTTATTACTTCAAGTTTTGTAGTTACAGCCCCATTTTTTATTTAATTTTATTTTTTTAAATAATCTGATAGTTGCAAATTAATCCATTTTTCTGTTATTACTAATATGAGAAACTGAACAAGTGTACACTTGTTTCAAAGTGAAAATAATGGGTAATCTGAATTTCTAAACTAAATTGTGTTACCACTTCAAATTTTGTAGTTACAGCCCTACTTTGTCTATTGTTTCTAAACAAACCTGACGTTTGCTAGTAAATTATTTTTACTGTCATTACTACTGTGAGAAATTGAACGAGTTTATACTTGTTTCAAAGTGAACTTAATACAAAAACCGATTTTTTAAACAACAATTATTTTCCACATCAGGGTTTATATTTACAGCCCCACTTTGTGTTTTGTTTTCAAAAAAATCTGATAATTGTTAGTAATTCAATGGTTATGTCGTTATCAATATGAGAAATTGAACACGTTGCAACTTGTTTCAAGGAGAATTCAATAAGGAATCTGAATTTTCTAACCAAAATTTTTTATCACTTCAAGTTTTGTAGTTACAGCCCCACTTTGTGTTTAGTTTATGAAATAATATAATAGTTGCTAGTAAATCCTTTTTTTTTTCGTTATTAATGTAAGACATTAAACAAGTTTGCACTTGTTTCAAAGAGAATTTAATGAGGCACTTAAATTTTCAAACTACATTTTTTTACCACTTCAAGTATTGTAGTTACAGTCCCATTTTATGTTGTTTTAAAAAAAACGACTGTTATAAGTTAATCCAGTTTTCTGTCAGTACTAATATGAGAAATTGAACAACTTTAAACTTGTTTCAAAGTGAATTTAATGAGGAATCCTAGTTTTCAAACCAAATTTTTTTACCATGTCAAGTTTCGTAGTTACTGTCCCATTTTATGTTTCGTCTAAAAACAACTGACAGTTGCAAGTAAATCCATTTTTCTGTCAGTACTAATATGAGAAATTGAACAAGTTTATACTTGTCTCAAAGGGAATTTAATGGGAAATCTAAATTTTCAAACCAAATTTTTTTTATCATTTCAATTTTGTGATTACAGCCCCACTTTGTATGTTGTTTCTAAACAAATTTGATGTGTGCTAATACATTAATGTTTCTATCGTTACTAATCTGAAAAAATGAACAAGTTGCAACTTGTTTCAAGGAGAATTCAATAGAGAATCTGAATTATCAAACCATAATTTTTTACCACTTCAAGTTTTGTAGTAACAGCCCTATTTTGTGGTTAGTTTTAAAAATAATCTGATATTTGCTAGTTAATCGATTTTTCTGTCGTTACTAATGTGAGAAATTGTACAAGTTTATACTTGTTTCAACGTCAATTTGTAGGGAGACCAGAATTTTCAAAACACAATTTTTTACTACGAGAATTTTCGTAGCTACAGTCCCATTTTGTGTTTTGTTTAAAAAGGACAGTTGCAAGTGAATTAATTTTTCTGTCCTTACTAATACAAGAAGATTTATCAATAACATTTGAATATTTTAAAGTAAAAGCTATTAAATCTGCCCGTTGCGTTTACACACAGTTTTCAAATGAAATTCTGTACGCGTGGCGACAATAGCTGTATAGTTAGCAAAATTAAAATCCAACAATAAAGAGGTGAAATGCAACAATCGCGCGGCACGTAACTACCTGGAATACATTAAAATGTATTCGCCTGGTAGTTACGAGCGCACACTAAGGGGATCTAAAAAGCACAATCGAGGGCAGTTACAGGCACATTTAAGGGCTGAATTTGTTATCTTTATGGGCGCGTGGGGGGTTACGTAATAGCACGCGAATTCACGCAATTAGTACTCGTGCGGGAAGTAGTATTTTCTGCACTAGTGCGGGAAATACTACTTCCCGCACTAGTGCGGGAAGTAAACCAGTGTCGCCAACTCAAAATTCGGTACCAATGTAAATGAATAATGTATATTTACAAATACCAGATAATTTTTTTTATATATGCTTTCATACCGTGCTTAGGATTTTTTTGGTAATAAATTAGAAATTGCTTTAGGGGGTGTACACTATATTTCATAATCTGATGAACAGTTAAAATACAACGTTGTTTAAACAGATAAACAACAAAAACAAATGACAGCTGTATTTTAAACAGTGCGCCATATTTAAAATAAATTCAAATGTTTGCATGCATGTATACTTGGTTGCCTAATACAAACACACATAAAATTTGTCAAAAACGCTTTAAATAAATATTAAGTATTTATTCATACAAAAAATAAGATACATTATTCGTGAGAGAAGGCTGCTTCCTGAATTCGCTCATTTTTACATTTCAACAGTTTAAAAATAAAGTTTACATTTCTTTGGAAATCAATTTCCCTCACTAATTCGACGAATTCCTTTGAATACTTTTCCAATACGCGACTTTTGTTTACGGGCCACGCTTCCCCATTTACAGATATTTTGAGTCTGAGTTTACTCCTTGCCTATATGTCTGTATATCTGTATATCTGTATATCTGTATATCTGTATATCTGTATATCTGTATATCTGTATATCTGTATATCTGTATATCTGTATATCTGTATATCTGTATATCTGTATATATGTATGTCTGTATGTCTGTATGTATGTATGTTTGTATGTCTGTATGTCTGTATGTCTGTATGTCTGTATGTCTGTATGTCTGTATGTCTGTATGTCTGTATGTCTGTATGTTTGTATGTCTTTATGTCTGTATGTTTGTATGTCTGTATGTCTATATGTCTGTATGTATGTCTGTATTTCTGTATGTCTGTATGTCTATATGTATGTTGGTACGTCTGTATGCCTATCTGTTAAAATGCGTATCTTTTTATTTATGTCTATTTTGATCATGGTTTTGAAACAATAACATCAAAAACCATAACTATCCAGCTCTAGCACTATTATATATTTCGTAATGAAAGATTATCTCTATAATATTGTCTTAAAATTAATTAACGCGTGCCAAGTAACATTCCTGAAATCTTGCAATAAATCCGAACCGTCTAATTAGACGAACCGGATCCGTCGGCGGACAAATCGCCCAATTAGCCGCCGAATACGAAACCGGAAAAAATCCCTACCGCTTAATTTTCTACATTCTTGCGGGGGTGGTGGGTTGTGGGGGGTTTAGTAGCGATTTGGCGGCGGCGCGCGGAATTCTCGCGTCATTTGGCAGCTGCGAAACGCTATCGTGATGGCAAAAACTTAAATATCCAGCAAGTTTTGGGTGGATGGTGGAGGAGGGCGGTACAATGTCATGTAAATTATTCCGCCGTTCTGGCCCGCATTTAGTCGTCTGCGCTCGCAAATTCGACCCAAATAATTCATAACTACATGACGCGATTTAATCGCAGCTATTTAAAGTTGCCTGCACTGAATTGCAAGCATTTTTGTACTTTATTTTTACTTTTTTTACTCTACTACCATATAAATGATTGTTGAAACTGGTTTAAATGATAAAATATTTCATTTTTAATATATTTTATATATATATATATATATATATATATATATATATATATATATATATATATATATTATAGAATTTCAAACATTTTACTTACTTGTATTTGGCAAATTAACTCTCCGTACGGCCAACAGTTGCGTAATGATGGAACAATGGCGAAGGGGGTTACAAATAAACCCATGGCGAGATCATTGCTGGCCAGTGATGTCAGCAAATATCGGGGCTATAAATATAAAAAAAATAATCTATTATTTTAAAGAATCTTCCAATTAAAATCAATGAATACAAATTAATTTAGTTTAGGTATCACTTGTATACTTTTCTGACGCTACTTGTAAAATTGTTTTTAGCTTTAAGCAAAAAGTATGCAACGGTAAAAAATTCTTTCTTGTTGGCTCTATTTTATAATATTCGAAGGCCTCTTAAGGTCTATAACTATGAATTAAACCATATGATGCAATATTAATATTTTGGGTTGGTAAAACTAAATTATCTTTGCACACAATCCAGGCTCGATAATTATATTTGGCGCAGTCACTAGAATGATATCAAAATTTAATAGTTTAATTAACTATTTAACGCGTTTATTTAAAAAAATAAATCTTCTATTTAAGTTAGCATAAATTATCTTTGCATATAAACTAGGCTCGAAAATTATATTTGGCGCAGTCACTAGAATTCTATCAAAATTTAATAGTTTAATTATCTATTTTACGCGTTCATTTAAAAATAAATCTTCCATTTAAATGAGTATACATTATCTTTACACACAAACTAGGCTCGATAATTATATTTGGCGCAGTCGGAGAATTATTTCAAAATTTAATAGTTTAATTAACTATTTAACGAGTTTATTTGAAAATAAATCTTCTATTTAAGTTAGTATAAATTATCTTTGCACACGAACTAGGCTCGAAATCATTCTACGACTGCGCCAAATATAATGTTCGAGCCTAGGTTGTGTGTAAAAATAATTTACCCAAAATATTAATATTGCATAATATAGTTTCATAGTATGGACCTCAAAAGGCCTTCGAATCTTGTAAAATAAATTTCAGAGCCAATAACAAAGTATTTATTACAGTTGTATACTTTATGGTTAAAACTAAAAACAATTTGGAGTTAGATTTAGAGTAAAATCAACTCTATCACGATAATTACGTTCCATCATCTCTGTTTTCACAAGTACTGTTTGATTTTTTTCTATATAAAAAAGCCACTATATATTTAAATACAGACCTGTGAGTGTATATATTTCGAATACCGCCTGCTGTTGATCACAATAATAAGCAGCACGTTGGCAACCAGAATTCCAACGGTTAGCATTAACACAATCAACCCTTGCAACACTTCGCCGGGCCCTAATCCCGCGAGGATGCTCACGCTGCTGTGCCGCGGGTGCGAGCAGCTGCTGTTCTGCAGCGGCGGCGCCACCAAAATCGTCACCTTGTGATGCATGCTGCTAAACACGCATCACTAATTAACCGCAGAGTATTAATTATTTACGTTACGATGAACACATTTTTTGTTTAATTACATTTTATTTTAAATTTCGAGTCTGTTTATGGAAAAAACGCGCGCGTCTCCCATTTGTAGTAAAAAAAATGACGACTTTTCACTTCCGAACGTAGTTATCTGAAACAAAAGAACAAAACAGTTTTGTATATCAGCAGGTTGAGTTGAAGAGCACATCTATAAATCTGAACTTTGCACATTCTCTAAATTTAAATTTGGTTAAATATTTCTTATAAAATACAGTTTATTATTATTATTATTACTAATCATTTCAAAAATAAAGATAAAAAATTTCCAAATATCAAAATATCAAAATATCAAAATATCAAAATATCAAAATATCAAAATATCAAAATATCAAAATATCAAAATATCAAAATATCAAAATATCAAAATATCAAAATATCAAAATATCAAAATATCAAAATATCAAAATATCAAAATATCAAAATATCAAAATATCAAAATATCAAAATATCAAAATATCAAAATATCAAAATATCAAAATATCAAAATATCAAAATATCAAAATATCAAAATATCAAAATATCAAAATATCAAAATATCAAAATATCAAAATATCAAAATATCAAAATATCAAAATATCAAAATATCAAAATATCAAAATATCAAAATATCAAAATATCAAAATATCAAAATATCAAAATATCAAAATATCAAAATATCAAAATATCAAAATATCAAAATATCAAAATATCAAAATATCAAAATATCAAAATATCAAAATTTCAAAATTTCAAAATTTCAAAATATCAAAATTTCAAAATTTCAAAATTTCAAAATTTCAAAATTTCAAAATTTCAAAATTTCAAAATTTCAAAATTTCAAAATTTCAAAATTTCAAAATTTCAAAATTTCAAAATTTCAAAATTTCAAAATTTCAAAATTTCAAAATTTCAAAATTTCAAAATGTCAAAATGTCAAAATGTCAAAATGTCAAAATATCAAAATATCAAAAATTTCAAAATTTCAAAAATTTCAAAATTTAAGATTCAAGATTCAAGATTAAAAATTCAAACTTTAATGATTTCAAAATTTTAAAATTTCAAGACTGTTTTATCTATGATTTCCATACTATAATTATTTCATTAAAACATCGACACACACTCTACATTATTAAATAATGTAGAGTATATTTTGATTTACAGTATAAAATATTTATATTGTAAATGAAAATAAATATGCGTGGTTTATATTTAGTTAACTATGAAAGTTGTACGTTTGATGTGATTGAAATAATATTTATTAAAAAAAAAAGACTCTACTATATTGAAGTGTATTTAGTAAATCGTGTGTTTTGAGCTTTCAATATCAAAGGGAATAATCGGGGCTGCTATTCGATGTGTCAAAACAAAACAATCCGACGTGTTTATCAGTTCATCGTGATGGATGTTATGATGTGCGCTGGGGATAAATAAAGGGCTCGGCCCGACTGCGTTGTCCCCCCGCGGATGATTAAACACTTGATAACTTCATGGACACTGGCGGCGCTTATTGTGCCTATCATCATAACACATACAATCGCACGCACTCACACATACACACATATATACATACATACATACATACATACATACATACATACATACATACATACATACATACATACATACATACATACATACATACATACATACATACATACATACATACATACATACATACATACATACATACATACATACATACATACATACATACATACATACATACATACATACATACATACATACATACATACATACATACATACATACATACATACATACATACATACATACATACATACATACATACATACATACATACATACATACATACATACATACATACATACATACATACATACATACATACATACATACATACATACATACATACATACATACATACATACATACATACATACATACATACATACATACATACATACATACATACATACATACATACATACATACATACATACATACATACATACATACATACATACATACATACATACATACATACATACATACATACATACATACATACATACATACATACATACATACATACATACATACATACATACATACATACATACATACATACATACATACATACATACATACATACATACATACATACATACATACATACATACATACATACATACATACATACATACATACATACATACATACATACATACATACATACATACATACATACATACATACATACATACATACATACATACATACATACATACATACATACATACATACATACATACATACATACATACATACATACATACATACATACATACATACATACATACATACATACATACATACATACATACATACATACATACATACATACATACATACATACATACATACATACATACATACATACATACATACATACATACATACATACATACATACATACATACATACATACATACATACATACATACATACATACATACATACATACATACATACATACATACATACATACATACATACAGACATACAGACATACAGGCATACAGACATACAGACATACAGACATACAGACATACAGACATACAGACATACAGACATACAGACATACAGGCATACAGACATACATACAGACATATATACAGACATACATACAGACATACATACAGACATACATACAGACATACATACAGACATACATACAGACATACATACAGACATACATACAGACATACATACAGACATACATACAGACATACATACAGACATACATACAGACATATATACAGACATATATACAGACATACATACAGACTTATATACAGACATACATAGATACAGACATACATACAGACATACAGACATACATACAGGCATACATAGATACAGACATACATACAGACATACATACAGACATACATACAGACATACATACAGACATACATACAGACATACATACAGGCATACATACAGGCATACATACAAACATAAATACAGACATACATACATACAGATATATATATATATACATACATACATCCACACATGCGTACTCGCATACATACACACATACACATATACATACTCACATACATACACACATACATACATACATACATACATACAGACATACACATATACATACATATATACATGCATACATACATACATACATACATACATATATACATACATGCATACATACATACATATATACATACATGCATACATACATACATATATACATACATGCATACATACATACATACATACATACATGCATACATACATACATACATAGATACAAACATATGATAATGAAAATCACATTTCTACATTTGGAACGTTATATCCTTAAAACCATGAAAGATATTTGTAAATATCTTTCAAGTAGTACCAACTACAACATTTGAGAATACATTTAGATTGATAGCATTTGTTTAAAGTGTAAAATTAACCCTGATTTTTGAGTTTTAGTAAACAGATGATAATGAAAATCACATTTCTACGTTTGGAACGTTATATCTTTAAAACCATGAAAGTTATTTATAAATATCTTTCAAGTAGTACCAACTACAACATTTGAGGATACATTTAGATAGATAGCATTTGTTTAAGGTTTAAAATTAACCTTGATTTTTGAGTTTTAGTAAACAGATGATAATGAAAATCACATTTCTACGTTTGGAACGTTATATCTTTTAAACTATGAAAGATATTTGTAAATGTCTTTCAAGTAGTACCAACTACAACATTTGGGTATACATGTAGATTGATAGCATTTGTTTAAGTTGTAAAATTAACCCTGATTTTTGAGTTTTAGTAAACAGTATGATAATGAAAATCACATTTCTGTGTTTGGAACGTTATATCTTTAAAACCATGAAAGATATTTATAAATATCTTTCAAGTAGTACCAACTACAACATTTGTGTATACATGTAGATTGATAGCATTTGTTTAAGTTGTAAAAATAACCCTGATTTTGGAGTTTTAGTTAACAGTATGATAATGAAAATGACATTTCTACGTTTGGAACGTTATATCTTTTAAACTATGAAAGATATTTGTAAATGTCTTTCAAGTAGTACCAACTACAACATTTGGGTATAAATGTAGATTGATAGCATTTGTTTAAGTTGTAAAATTAACCCTGATTTTTGAGTTTTAGTAAACAGTATGATAATGAAAATCACATTTCTGTGTTTGGAACTTTATATCTTTAAAACCATGAAAGATATTTATAAATATCTTTCAAGTAGTACCAACTACAACATTTGAGGAGACATTTAGATTGATAGCATTTGTTTAAGGTTTAAAATTAACCTTGATTTTTGAGTTTTAGTAAACAGATGATAATGAAAATCACATTTCTACGTTTGGAACGTTATATCTTTAAAACCATGAAAGATATTTGTAAATATCTTTCAAGTAGTACCAACTACAATATTTAGGTATACATTCATATTGATAGCATGTGTTTAAGTTGTGAAATTAACCCTGATTTTTGTGTTTTAGTTAACAGTATGATAATGAAAATCACATTTCTGTGTTTGGAACGTTATATCTTTAAAACCATGAAAGATATTTATAAATATCTTTCAAGTAGTACCAACTACAATATTTGAGGATACATTTAGATTGATAGCATTTGTTTAAGGTTTAAAATTAACCTTGATTTTTGAGTTTTAGTAAACAGATGATAATGAAAATCACATTTCTACGTTTGGAACGTTATATCTTTAAAACCATGAAAGATATTTGTAAATATCTTTCAGGTAGTACCAACTACAACATTTGTGTATACATGTAGATTGATAGCATTTGTTTAAGTTGTAAAATTAACCCTGATTTTGGAGTTTTAGTTAACAGTATGATAATGAAAATGACATTTCTACGTTTGGAACGTTATATCTTTTAAACTATGAAAGATATTTGTAAATGTCTTTCAAGTAGTACCAACTACAACATTTGGGTATACATGTAGATTGATAGCATTTGTTTAAGTTGTAAAATTAACCCTGATTTTTGAGTTTTAGTAAACAGTATGATAATGAAAATCACATTTCTGTGTTTGGAACGTTATATCTTTAAAACCATGAAATATATTTATAAATATCTTTCAAGTAGTACCAACTACAACATTTGAGGATACATTTAGATTGATAGCATTTGTTTAAGGTTTAAAATTAACCTTGATTTTTGAGTTTTAGTAAACAGATGATAATGAAAATCACATTTCTACGTTTGGAACGTTATATCTTTAAAACCATGAAAGATATTTGTAAATATCTTTCAAGTAGTACCAACTACAACATTTAAGTATACATTTAAATTAATAGCGATGAAATCTGATTAGCTTGATAATGGCTAGAGCGTAGCCGAAAATATTCGCAAATAGCAATAAACAAGCGATCAATTCGTTTTATTTATTATTATAATGAATTATCACATAGTAGACGTCGATTCAATCCAATATTTCATAAACAATTTTTGTATCCAAAAATATTTTAAGCTAAAGAGGGTTAGGAGGTGAATTCACAAATATTATTAAAATAAAAATCTTATGTTCATTTGTTTTTCTTTGGGCTTTGCTAAATTTACTTTTCAAAACAAATTTTAATAATGTACGGATATTTAATAATAACATATTTTATTATTAAATATCCGTACATTATTAAAACCTGTTGAAACTTCGTTGAAACAAATTTGTTTTGAAACATATAAAAATAAAAAGCGGCCTCAATTAAATATTGAAAACACTTCACGAAAGTTGGTGAAAATTGTTTGTCTAAAGTTATTAACTTTAATTTTTTTTATGCATTATGAAAAATATGTGAGGCGCTTTGGGGGCTACGAGGGGGAGGAGGTGGAGAGAGGTTCCACTTGGGATGCTAATTTCGGAGCGTAGTCGCCGGAAGTGTTTCCACGCAGGAAATCAAGTGCCGGAAGGGGGCTTTATTATTTTCAAGCGAAATAGGCACTATTTACTAAATGCTGATTGCATGGCGGCGGCGGTGGCATTAATTTTTTGCCCCCGGGGTAATTGATTACCGTCTGGGTCAAATATTGACCGGGCTAATGGAGCAGACTAAATTAGATATGACAAGGTCAATTAAACAGCTGCTATCTATCTAAATGTATTCATTTTTTTTTATTTTTTACTACTTGAAAGATATATGCATATATCTTTAAAGATATAACGTTCCAAACGTAGAAATATGATTTTAATTATCATACTGTTTACTAAAACTCAAAAATCAGGGTTAATTTTACAACTTAAACAAATGCTATCAATCTAAATGTATACCTAAATGTTGTAGTTGTTACTACATGAAAGATATTTACAAATATCTTTAATGGTTTTAAAGATATAACGTTCCAAACGTAGAAATATGATTTTAATTATCATACTGTTTACTAAAACTCAAAAATCAGGATTAATTTTACAACTTAAACAAATGCTATCAATCTAAATGTATACCTAAATGTTGTAGTTGTTACTACATAAAAGATATTTACAAATATCTTTAATGGTTTTAAAGATATAACGTTCCAACCGTAGAAATGTAATTTTCATTATCATACTGTTTACTAAAACTCAAAAATCAGGGTTAATTTTACACCTTAAACAGATGCTATCAATCTAAATGTATACTCAAATGTTGTAGTTGGTACTACTTGAAAGATATTTACAAATATCTTTCATGGTTTTAAAGATATAACGTTTAAACGCAGCAATGTGATTTTCATTATCTTACTGTTTACTAAAACTCAAAAATCAGGGTTAATTTTACAACTTAAACAGATGCTATTAATCTAAATGTATACCCAAATGTTGTAGTTAGTACTACTTGAAAGATATTTACAAATATCTTTCATGGTTTTAAAGATATAACGTTCCAAACGTAGAAATATGATTTTCATTATCATACTGTTTACTAAAATTCAAAAATCAGGGTTAATTTTACAACTTAAACAGATGCTATTAATCTAAATGTATACTCAAATGTTGTAGTTGGTACTACTTGAAAGATATTTACAAATATCTTTCATGGTTTTAAAGATATAACGTTCCAAACGTAGAAATATGATTTTCATTATCATACTGTTTACTAAAATTCAAAAATCAGGGTTAATTTTACAACTTAAACAGATGCTATTAATCTAATTGTATACCCAAATGTTGTAGTTGGTACTACTTGAAAGATATTTACAAATATCTTTCATGGTTTTAAAGATATAACGTTCCAAACGTAGAAATATGATTTTCATTATCATACTGTTTACTAAAACTCAAAAATCAGGGTTAATTTTACAACTTAAATAGATACTATTAATCTAAATGTATACTCAAATGTTGTAGTTGGTACTACTTGAAAGATATTTACAAATATCTTTCATGGTTTTAAAGATATAACGTTTCAAACGCAGAAATGTGATTATCATTATCTTACTGTTTACTAAAACTCAAAAATCAGGGTTAATTTTACAACTTAAACAAATGCTATCCATCTAAATGTATACCTAAATGTTGTAGTTGTTACTACTTGAAAGATATTTACAAATATCTTTCATGCTTTTAAAGATATAACGTTCCAAACGTAGAAATGTAATTTTAATAATCATACTGTTTACTAAAACTCAAAAATCAGGATTAATTTTACAACTTAAACAAATGCTATCAATCTAAATGTATACCTAAATGTTGTAGTTGTTACTACTTGAAAGATATTTACAAATATCTTTCATGCTTTTAAAGATATAACGTTCCAAACGTAGAAATGTAATTTTAATAATCATACTGTTTACTAAAACTCAAAAATCAGGATTAATTTTACAACTTAAACAAATGCTATCCATCTAAATGTATACCTAAATGTTGTAGTTGTTACTACTTGAAAGATATTTACAAATATCTTTCATGGTTTTAAAGATATAACGTTTCAAACGCAGAAATGTGATTATCATTATCTTACTGTTTACTAAAACTCAAAAATCAGGGTTAATTTTACAACTTAAACAAATGCTATCCATCTAAATGTATACCTAAATGTTGTAGTTGTTACTACTTGAAAGATATTTACAAATATCTTTCATGCTTTTAAAGATATAACGTTCCAAACGTAGAAATGTAATTTTAATAATCATACTGTTTACTAAAACTCAAAAATCAGGATTAATTTTACAACTTAAACAAATGCTATCAATCTAAATGTATACCTAAATGTTGTAGTTGTTACTACTTGAAAGATATTTACAAATATCTTTCATGCTTTTAAAGATATAACGTTCCAAACGTAGAAATGTAATTTTAATAATCATACTGTTTACTAAAACTCAAAAATCAGGATTAATTTTACAACTTAAACAAATGCTATCAATCTAAATGTATACCTAAATGTTGTAGTTGTTACTACTTGAAAGATATTTACAAATATCTTTCATGCTTTTAAAGATATAACGTTCCAAACGTAGAAATGTAATTTTAATAATCATACTGTTTACTAAAACTCAAAAATCAGGATTAATTTTACAACTTAAACAAATGCTATCAATCTAAATGTATACCTAAATGTTGTAGTTGTTACTACTTGAAAGATATTTACAAATATCTTTCATGCTTTTAAAGATATAACGTTCCAAACGTAGAAATGTAATTTTAATAATCATACTGTTTACTAAAACTCAAAAATCAGGATTAATTTTACAACTTAAACAAATGCTATCAATCTAAATGTATACCTAAATGTTGTAGTTGTTACTACTTGAAAGATATTTACAAATATCTTTCATGCTTTTAAAGATATAACGTTCCAAACGTAGAAATGTAATTTTAATAATCATACTGTTTACTAAAACTCAAAAATCAGGATTAATTTTACAACTTAAACAAATGCTATCAATCTAAATGTATACCTAAATGTTGTAGTTGTTACTACTTGAAAGATATTTACAAATATCTTTCATGGTTTTAAAGATATAACGTTTCAAACGCAGAAATGTGATTATCATTATCTTACTGTTTACTAAAACTCAAAAATCAGGGTTAATTTTACAACTTAAACAAATGCTATCCATCTAAATGTATACCTAAATGTTGTAGTTCTTACTACTTGAAAGATATTTACAAATATCTTTCATGCTTTTAAAGATATAACGTTCCAAACGTAGAAATGTAATTTTAATAATCATACTGTTTACTAAAACTCAAAAATCAGGATTAATTTTACAACTTAAACAAATGCTATCAATCTAAATGTATACCTAAATGTTGTAGTTGTTACTACTTGAAAGATATTTACAAATATCTTTCATGCTTTTAAAGATATAACGTTCCAAACGTAGAAATGTAATTTTAATAATCATACTGTTTACTAAAACTCAAAAATCAGGATTAATTTTACAACTTAAACAAATGCTATCAATCTAAATGTATACCTAAATGTTGTAGTTGTTACTACTTGAAAGATATTTACAAATATCTTTCATGCTTTTAAAGATATAACGTTCCAAACGTAGAAATGTAATTTTAATAATCATACTGTTTACTAAAACTCAAAAATCAGGATTAATTTTACAACTTAAATGCTATTAATCTAAATGCATACTCAAATGTTGTAGTTGGTACTACATAAAAGATATTTACAAATATCTTTCATGGTTTTAAAGATATAACGTTTCAAACGCAGAAATGTGATTTTCATTAGCTTACTGTTTCCTAAAACTCAAAAATCAGGGTTAATTTTACAACTTAAACAAATGCTATTAATCTAATTGTATACCCAAATGTTGTAGTTGGTACTACTTGAAAGATATTTACACATAGCTTTCATAGTTTTAAAGATATAACGTTCCAAACGTAGACGTAGCTTATTTGTTGTCGAGTCAGCTACCATAATTGTCTGGTATAAATTCTGATTTTGTTTTTCGTATTAAATATTTAGTTTGATCTTCCATACCTGACTTAAACCCCCGTATTCAACGTTCCAAAAATGTATTAATACCTATTGCATTCATAAATATTCGTTGTTATTAGCAATAATAAATACATTATTTAGACAATGTAGTTACTTAAGTTTCCCTCTATTGGAAACACTGAATAATTAAACAAAAGGTGTCATGTAATAAGTAATATCACAAGCGCCATTCATTCAATGTGTTTAACATTTGTTTTGGCACTTTCTGTCAGAATGATGTTTTCAATTTATCAATAGTTTATGGGACTTATAAAGTTTATGGAAGGTTAGTGAACATTTAATAACAATTAAAATGCATTGGTCATGTTATTTGTACGCACAAAGACATGACTCATGTGTTTTTACCGCGATCTATTTCAATCCGGCTTATCTCAGTAGTTTTTGCTCGTCGCGACCGCTTGACCGAGCGAGCGTCCTCTGCGACGCGCTCAGTTGCAAAATGGCGGTGGTTTGTGCGTTTCGTAGTTGTCGTGTTCGTGTTAAAAACGTGCCGGGTTTTCGTTAAGTGAGTGCCATGGATAAACCTCGGCTACTATGGATGTTATGTAAGTGATTGCCGTATTTACACAGTTGATTTGTCGACTATTCATTGATATTATTATCGTACAGCTTGATGATTAACAAGTGCATGTGTGTAATAACAATTGCCCGTAGCGTTTACAGATACACATGTATCAGGATTTATTAAATAAATCAATCAATTAGCTGTAGTGATTGACTCCACTGCTAATCATCAATCTCAAATAGAAATACCTTCTCCGATTTATTTATAGATATGATCATATCTATAAATAAATCGAAGAAGGCTTCTATTTGAGATTGATGATTAGCAGTGGAGTCAATCACTACAGCTAATTGATTGATTTATTTTATAAATCCTGATACATGTGTATCTGTAAACGATACGGGCATGTATGAAGAGAATTGTTATTACATGTGTGTAATAACAATTCTCTTCATACATGCCCGTATCGTTTACAGACACATTTCTCTAAAATGATAAATACATTTTTTGTTTCTCTTTGCAAACCGAATCCTGAAACACATGGCATATAAACTGTAAGGATCTTTGAAGTTTTGAAAACTCCTCTACAGCATGCACGATATTTAAGTTTATGGAGAATGTGTTTTTGTTTTTTATTGTATGCACTGCCTCCCCAGATTACTAAACCGTAACGTAGATGAGAATATACAACAGGTATAGTTCTTTTATAGAAATAACTTACTAATGCCTGTATTCACCAACATCCCATAACCTTTATATAACCTTATTCCATAAGCTATTGAATGGATAAATTTAAAACGTCATTGTGACAGAACATGCCAAAACAAATGTCAAACATCTTGAATAGAGCTTGCGATTGTAGTTTTAATGACACCTTTTGTTTAATTATTCAGTGTTTCCAATAGAGGGAATCTAAAGTAACTGCATTCCCTAGATAATGTATGTATTGTTGCTATAACAACAAATACTACTAAGGCACCTTACACGGTCAATAATACTGTCAATCCTAGTACTGTCAATATTTGCTTCAATCCTCCTTTTATATTTATCAAGGAATCAATTATCTGGATATAGATCAGTATTCTCATCATTACATAATTAATATACATTTCACAATCAGTACTACTGGCAATATTTTAGAATAATGAACATTTTAAACATATTATCATACAGTAATACTGTCATTATTCTAAAATATTGACAGTAATATTGATTGTGTAAGGTGCCTCTATAGGTTCAATAATTATTGATACATTTGATAATCTAAAGTAACTAAATTTCCTAGATAATGTATTTATTGTTGCTATAACAACGAATACTTATGGGTTCAATAGCTATAGCTAGATTTATGGAACGTCGGTGAATACGGGGGTATATATTTTAATTCTATTCATCGCTCTTTATAGCTAGCAACGCGATTGCTATTATTTATTCAATTAGAGAGCTACATTTCGTTCGAGTGGTAATAATTGAGCATCTCATGAATATTTAGGATAGATCTAAACAGACGTCTTTGTGGTCTGGCCACAGGAGCAGGGGCCGGATGAATGTTTTACGAGTGCCGCGGGCGCAAAGAGAGAGACTGTAAGCGGTTAAGGGGGTGGGCAGCCGCCCTCAAGCGACACAAGTCATCAACGGACCGTACACACTTGAGTAAACCCTGCGGTCGTCTCTCTTCGTCGTCATAGTCGCGATAAGCATTCATTGTTCCTTTTAGAATCAAACGTACATTATCTAGCAGGGAGGTTATTATTATTATTATTATAACATAATATACAAAGGGTGGAAGGACGATATTGCGAGAGGATGGGAGACGGATATTAAATATAATGCTCGTGCGCTTTCAGCTGGATATCAATAAAAGGCTTTCACATCGTTTATAGACGACAATGTTGAGGGGGGCTGTAAGTGGATGTTTACATTTATATATTTTGATATAAATCCAATAATATGAATGTAAATTTTCCATTATGGTATTGTAATTCTTCTTTATTCCAATAATAAAGACTGGGTTATATAACGGAGAATTAAATATAGCCTGTGATTAAATAATAACAAATATTGACATCATATTAACATTAACATTTTATTTTACACTAAAAAGGAGATAATTTCTTTTGTTTAATTGTATTATCACATTCCTGCAAAAATTCCTATTAATCATGAAGCAATTTTAAGATTTTTTGTGTCATTGTTATCTAAAAATGTATGAAAAACTCGATTATAAAAACTATAATGAGGTATCTTTATTATCTTCAAAGATATGGCTTGTAAAAGTAGAAATTTTTATTATCACACATTCCTGCAATAACACCTATTAATCCTGATGCAATTTTAAGATTTTTTGTGTTATTCTTGTCTAGAAATGTATGAGAAATTCAATTATAAAGACTATAATGAGATAACTTCATTATCTTCAAAGATATGGCTTGTGAAAGATAAAATTTGTATTATCATACATTCCTGCAAAAATACCTATTAATCCTGATGCATTTTTAAGATTTTGTATGTTATTCTTGTCTAGAAATGTATGAAAAACTCAATTATAAAAACTACAATGAGATATCTTCATTATCTTCAAAGATATGGCTTGAGAAAGATAAAATTTGTATTATCATACATTCCTGCAAAAATACCTATTAATCTTGATGCATTTTTAAGATTTTGTGTGTTATTCTTGTCTAGAAATGTATGAACAACTCAATTATAAAGACTACAATGAGATATCTTCATTATCTTCAAAGATATGGCTTGTGAAAGATAAAATTTGTATAATCATACATTCCTGCAAAAATACCTATTAATCTTGATGCAATTTTAAGATTTTGTGTGTTATTCTTGTCTAGAAATGTATGAACAACTCAATTATAAAGCCTAAAATGAGATATCTTCATTATCTTCAAAGATATGGCTTGAGAAAGATAAAATTTGTATTATCATACATTCCTGCAAAAATACCTATTAATCTTGATGCATTTTTAAGATTTTGTGTGTTATTCTTGTCTAGAAATGTATGAACAACTCAATTATAAAGACTACAATGAGGTATCTTCATTATCTTCAAAGATATGGCTTGTGAAAGATAAAATTTGTATTATCATACATTCTTGCATAAATACCTATTAATCCTGATGCAATTTTAAGATTTTGTGTGTTATTCTTGTCTAGAAATGTATGAACAACTCAATTATAAAGCCTAAAATGAGATATCTTCATTATCTTCAAAGATATGGCTTGAGAGAAATAAAATTTGTATTATCATACATTCCTGCAAAAATACCTATTAATCCTGATGCATTTTTAAGATTTTGTGTGTTATTCTTGTCTAGAAATGTATGAAAAACTCAATTATAAAGACTACAATGAGATATCTTCATTATCTTCAAAGATATGGCTTGTGAAAGATAAAATTTGTATTATCATATATTCCTGCAAAAATACCTATTAATCCTGATGCATTTTTAAGATTTTGTGTGTTATTCTTGTCTAGAAATGTATGAGAAATTCAATTATAAAGACTATAATGAGATACCTTCATTATCTTCAAAGATATGGCTTGTGAAAGATAAAATTTGTATTATCATACATTCCTGCAAAAATACCTATTAATCCTGATGCATTTTAAAGATTTTGTGTGTTAATCTTGTCTAGAAATGTATGAAAAACTCAATTATAAAGACTACAATGAGATATCTTCATTATCTTCAAAGATATGGCTTGTGAAAGATAAAATTTGTATTATCATACATTCCTGCAAAAATACCTATTAATCCTGATGCAATTTTAAGATTTTTTGTGTTATTCTTGTCTAGAAATGTATGAAAATCTCAATTATAAAGACTACAATGAGATATCTTCATTATCTTCAAAGATATGGCTTGTGAAAGATAAAATTTGTATTATCATACATTCCTGAAAAATACCTATTAACCCTGATGCAATTTTAAGATTTTTTGTGTTATTCTTGTCTAGAAATGTATGAAGAACTCAATTATAAAGACTAGAATGAGATATCTTCATTATCTTCAAAGATATAGCTTGTGAAAGTTTAAATTTGTATTATCACATATTCCTGCAAAAAATTCTATTATAGCTATTTTAAGATTTTTTTTGTTATTCTTGTCTAGAAATGTATGAGAAATTCAATTATAAAGACTATAATGAGATACCTTCATTATCTTCAAAGATATGGCTTGTGAAAGATAAAATTTGTATTATCATGCATTCCTGCAAAAATACCTATTAATCCTGATGCAATTTTAAGATTTTTTGTGTTATTCTCGTCTAGAAATGTATGAAAAACTCAATTATAACGACTACAATGAGATATCTTCATTATCTTCAAAGATATGGCTTGTGAAAGATAAAATTTGTATTATCATACATTCCTGCAAAAATACCTATTAATCCTAATGCATTTTTAAGATTTTGTGTGTTATTCTTGTCTACAAATGTATGAAAAACTCAATTATAAAGACTACAATGAGATATCTTCATTATCTTCAAAGATATGGCTTGTGAAAGATAAAATTTGTATTATCATACATTCCTGCAAAAATACCTATTAATCCTAATGCATTTTTAAGATTTTGTGTGTTATTCTTGTCTAGAAATGTACGAAAAACTCAATTATAAAGACGACAATGAGATATCTTCATTATCTTCAAAGATATGGCTTGTGAAAGATATAATTTGTATTATCATACATTCCTGCAAAAATACCTATTAATCCTGATGCAATTTTAGGATTTTGTGTGTTATTCTCGTCTAGAAATGTATGAAAAACTCAATTATAAAGACTACAATCAGATATCTTCATTATCTTCAAAGATATGGCTTGTGAAAGATAAAATTTGTATTATCACACATTCCTGCATAAATATCTATTAATCCTGATGCAATTTTAAGATTTTTTGTGTTATTCTTGTCTAAAACTGTATGAAAAGCTCAACTATAAAAACTACAATGAGATATCTTCATTATTTTCAAAGATATGGCCTGTGAAATATAAAATTTGTATTATCACACATTCCTGCAAAAATATCTATTAATCCTGATGCAATTTTAAGATTTTTTGTGTCATTCTTATGTAAAACTATATGAGAAACTCAATTATAAAGACTGTAATGAGATATCTTTATTATCTTCAAAGATATAGTTTGTAAAAGTTGAAATTAGTATTATTACACATTCCTGCAAAATTACCTATTAATCATGATGTAAAAATGTATGAAAATCTCGATTATAAAAACTATAATGAGGTATAAATTCTTGGCTTAAGCTAAGTATGTTGTCACATGTTATCGTCCTTTGCTCTCTTTCTCTCTCTCACTCTCTCTCTGTCCGGATGCGAGTTGATAAAGCGACACTGCGGGGCTTACATAAAGCAAGATTAGGGGGCGGTTGATTTGCGGCATCTCAGGGGGTCGCCGTCGTGTGTGTTTGTGTGTGGGGGGTGGAGTGTTGGGGGCTTCTCGGTGCTGCTCGCCCAGCCGGACCTTCCGGCTGGATGGTTGCACGTAAACGTTCTCTTATTTTACATTCTGCTGACAACACTAATCACGCCCCGGGCGCCGTCATCACCATCAATTGCTACAAAAGACGTGGCGGAAACACCAGTGGTGACTACCAACATACATACAAAACTTATACAATATTACTTTAATTGCATTCAACTAACAGTAACTAACTGAAGAACTAAATAAAACATAAATTAATGGTGGTAACTAATAAGCAGACAATACAAATTTCAAATTATAGAAGCCATATCTTTGAAGGCAATGAAGATATATCACCATGGTCTTTAGAATTTTTAAAATTCAGTTCTTAATGCATTTCTTCACTAGTGTAATAAATAAAAACCACGAATTACATAATGAGAAATAGTTTTCATTTTCAGAAATCAGTGGTAATACAAATTTCAAATCCATCTCTTTGAAGATAATAAAGATATCTCATTGTAGTCTTTATAATTGAGTTTCTCATACATTTGTAGATAAGAATAACACAAAAAATCTTTAAAATTGCATCATGATTAATAGATATTTTTGCAGGAATGTGTGATAATTCAAATTTAAAGTTTCACAGGCCATATCTTTGAAGATAATGAAGATATCTCATTGCGGTCTTTATAATTGAGTTTTTCATACATATTTAAATAAGATTATCATAAAAAAATCTTAAAATTGCATCATGATGAATAGGTATTTTGAAGGAATGTGTGATAATACAAATTTCAACTTTTAGAAGTCATATCTTTGAAGATAAGGAAGATATTTAATTGTAGTCTTTATAATTAAGTTTTTCATACATTTTTAGACAAGAGCAACACAAAAAATCTCAAAATTATATCATGATTAATAGGTATTTTTGCAGGAATGTGTGATAATACAAATTTCAACTTTCACACGCCATATCTTTGAAGATAATGAAGATATCATGTTGTAGTCTTTATAATTGAGTTTCTCATACATTTTTAGATAAGAATAACATAAAAAATCTTTAAAATTGCGTCACGATTAATAGGTATTTTGCAGGAATGTGTATAATACTAATTTTAAATTTTACAAGCCATATCTTTGAAGATAATAAAGATATCTCATTGCCGTCTTTGTAAGTGAGTTTTTCATACATATTTAAATAAGAATATAAAAAAAAATCTTAAAATTGCATCATGATGAATAGGTAATTTTGCAGAAATGTATAATAATACAAATTTCAACTTTTACAAGCCATATCTTTGAAGATAATGAAAATATCTCATTGTGGTCTTTATAATTGAGTTTTTCATACATTTCTAGACAAGAATAAATTTAAAAATCTTTAAAATTGCATCATGATTAATAGGTATTTTGCAGGAAAGTGTGATAATACAAATTTCAACTTTCACAAGCCATATCTTTGAAGATAATGAAGATATCTCATTGCGGTGTTTATAATTGATTTTTTCATACATTTGTAGACAATAATAATATAAAAAATCTTAAAATTGCATCATGATTAATATATATTTTTGAAAGAATGTGTGATAATACAAATTTCAATTTTACAAACCATATCTTTGAAGATAATGAAGATACCTCATTGGAGTTAATAATTGAATGCACTATTTGGGAAAATGGGTTAGCTAACTTTATCAATGGTACTTTTGCTAATAGAATTTCCGGAAATAGCTCTTTACATTAATTACTGTTGAACACATCCATAATTGTAATAAAGGTCTTTTTCATTTTATAATTTTTTTTATATACACCCTGTTTAAACAATATTTTTCATGAAAATTAAAGGGTTACTACTATAATTATATTATTATTGTTATTATTATTATAAACACGTTTTTGATAGAGTTATAGTGAATTTATTGAATCTTTTAAATTTTGATTGAATTTTAATTAAATAATTCGGAAACCTTGGGGTGCCCACACCAGATATTCGACTACTATAATTATACTATTATTCTTATTCAAAAAAAATACTGCTTTCAAAATTTATATATTTCGGATTCAATTTTATGTAACTCCATATTGCGTGTTTGCATTTAGTTTCAATTATTTACACGCAATATCGAAAAACGAGCGGCGTGTGCGCGCGTGCTTCCTATCATCCAGCATGACCAATCACGCAAATTGGTCGCAGCATCCGGAATTGAAATCGAGTTGCCCCAAATAATTCATCCCGTGTTTATAATTGGTTTTATGGAAAAATAAAAATGTTTTTCTTTTTTTTTTGATAAACTACACGAAATTCGGGTTGTTAAGGCGTCTACTTTGTGATAATTCATTTTAAAGGATAAATAAAACGATTTTTTACTTTGTTCTGTCAAACACCTTGAATAGCGCTTGTAATTGGAGCTTTGATGACACCTTTTGTTTAATTATTCAGTGTCCCCAATAGAGAGAATCTAAAGTAACTACATTCCCTAGATAAAGTATTTATTATTGCTATAACAACGTATACTTATGGGTTCTATAGCTATTGATAGAAGGTCGGTGAATACGGGGAATAGTGTTTCAGAAGTAGTCTGTAAAATTAAGGCAAATACCGGGCGATAAAATAACAATAACATTCTTCTCACTGTACCAGCGAAAAGGCCCTCGACTGAGTTATAAATAAAGAAGTTTTTTAGTGATAACATTAATGTTTGCATATACCTACGCTATGCATTGTTTAAAATTCAATAAACCCAATTCATTATTTTTCAGAAAAACCTTTGATTCAATTTTATTGTTCTTTTGTTAGATTATAAATTCCATCGAGAAACAAAGAGACAATGCACTTGTTAAAAAAAACATCTTCTTCGGGTTGTCAACACAACAAGCAACCCGGGGAATGTTTGCGCCATAAATCCAATTTAATCCCCAGCAACTCTCGACGCCGCCATCCACACACCGCTAATAAACCGATCGAACGGGCTGCGGCTCTCCGGTTAATCAACATTCGCGCACATAAAATTTTCAAGTTTTCGAACGCCCCCTAAAAAAAATAACTAACTGTGTGAGTTGCGTTTGAATGGGAGGTGCGAGGGGATCGCAAGGGTTTAATTGTGTTTTGGGGATCAAACGATTCACCCCACTAGCGAGTATAATTCCATTTGTCGATTCCGTTCGGGACGAACGGGCAAGTTCAAAAATTAATTATGAAAGTGCTGCAAGTTGTTGAATGTTCCAAAGGAGGTTGCTACATGACGAGAAAATAAATGTCCTCTGTTAGTTAAGGGGTGTTCACAATGAGTTTGCGAAAGTAGTGGCACAACGTGTTTTTGACATATGTAGGTGTTCGCTATTCGCGAAAGCCCTAGGTTTCCTAGGTGAACGATCGCTTATAAACGGCGATTTTTACGTTACAAAAATAATTTCACGTCTATTAGACGAATATGGTTTCCCATACAGAATAATACTTCAAGGTACTGCCAAAACGCAATGAATTACGATGAAAATTGTGAGTTCTAACAGCATTATAATACATAATACAAATACAAGCTATATATATATATATATATATATATATATATATATATATATATTTTTATATATATATATATATATATATAAATAATATATATAAAAATATATATATTTTATTGATAAATTATCAATATATTTGAAACAAAATAATTGCATACTGATTTTCTCAAAGTTTTTAAGAATTATCTTAGAAATCATAATTTCAATCGATTAATTTTCGAAAATAATTATAAAAGATACAAATTGTGATAATATCTGTTTATTAACAACTTTCAGTAAGGTCACAGTGAGGACAAGAACATTAAATGTCTCATTACGTCCAATGTTGTGTTTTACACAAGGTGTAATAATTAAAATTTGAGGATTTTAAAAATTACACGTGTAATCCCGAATTATACATGTATTTAGCTACAAAATGCGATAACAGCTGTTTATTAGCTACTTTTAGTAAGGTCACAATGAGGACAAGAAGATGAACAGTCGCATTACATCTAATGTTGTGTTTTACACAAGCTGTAATAATTCAAATTTGAGGATTATAAAAATTACACGTGTAATCCCGAATTATACATGTATTTAGCTACAAAATGCGATAACAGCTGTTTATTAGCTACTTTTAGTAAGGTCACAATGAGGACAAGAACATGAACAGTCGTATTACATCCAATGTTGTGTTTTACACAAGCTGTAATAATTCAAATTTGAGGATTTTAAAAATTACACGTGTAATCCCGAATTATACATGTATTTAGCTACAAAATGCGATAACAGCTGTTTATTAGCTACTTTTACTAAGGTCACAGTGAAGACAAGAACATGAACAGTCGAATTACATCTAATGTTGTGTTTTACACAAGCTGTAATAATTCAAATTTGAAAATTTTAAAAATTACATGTGTAATCCCACATTATACATGTATTTAGCTACAAAATGCGATAACAGCTGTTTATTAGCTACTTTTACTAAGGTCACAGTGAAGACAAGAACATGAACAGTCGAATTACATCTAATGTTGTGTTTTACACAAGCTGTAATAATTCAAATTTGAGAATTTTAAAAATTACATGTGTAATCCCACATTATACATGTATTTAGCTACAAAATGCGATAACAGCTGTTTATTAGCTACTTTTAGTAAGGTCAAAATGAGGACAAGAACATGAACAGTCGTATTACATCCAATGTTGTGTTTTACACAAGCTGTAATAATTCAAATTTGAGGATTTTAAAAATTACATGTGTAATCCCGAATTATACATGTATTTAGCTACAAAATGCGATAACAGCTGTTTATTAGCTACTTTTAGTAAGGTCAAAATGAGGACAAGAACATGAACAGTCGTATTACATCCAATGTTGTGTTTTACACAAGCTGTAATAATTCAAATTTGAGGATTTTAAAAATTACATGTGTAATCCCGAATTATACATGTATTTAGCTACAAAATGCGATAACAGCTGTTTATTAGCTACTTTTACTAAGGTCACAGTGAAGACAAGAACATGAACAGTCGAATTACATCTAATGTTGTGTTTTACACAAGCTGTAATAATTCAAATTTGAGAATTTTAAAAATTACATGTGTAATCCCACATTATACATGTATTTAGCTACAAAATGCGATAACAGCTGTTTATTAGCTACTTTTACTAAGGTCACATTGAGGACAAGAAGATGAACAGTCGCATTACATCTAATGTTGTGTTTTACACAAGCTGTAGTAATTCAAATTTGAGGATTTTAAAAATTACACGTGTAATCCCGAATTATACATGTATTTAGCTACAAAATGCGATAACAGCTGTTTATTAGCTACTTTTAGTAAGGTCACAGTGAGGACAAGAAGATGAACAGTCGCATTACATCTAATGTTGTGTTTTACACAAGCTGTAATAATTCAAATTTGAGGATTTTAAAAATTACACGTGTAATCCCGAATTATACATGTATTTAACTACAAAATGCGATAACAGCTGTTTATTAGCTACTTTTAGTAAGGTCACAGTGAAGACAAGAACATGAACAGTCGCATTACATCTAATGTTGTGTTTTACACAAGCTGTAATAATTCAAATTTGAGAATTTTAAAAATTACATGTGTAATCCCACATTATACATGTATTTAGCTACAAAATGCGATAACAGCTGTTTATTAGCTACTTTTAATAAGGTCACAGTGAGGACAAGAACAAGAAAAGTTACATTACGTCCAATGTTATGTTTGGCACAAGCTGTAGTAAATTTTAAAAATTACATGTGTAATTCTAAATTATGCAAGTATTTAGCTATAAATTGCAATAGCTACTTTTAGCAAGGGCGCAGTGAGGATTTTCTAGGGTGTTTAGCAAACAATGTTTAGTATCAGAAAAGAAAATAGTAATTTTTTAAAAATATAGACACATTCTTACTTTTAATGAATGTGTCTATATTTTTTTTATTAAAAGTAGTCTCCGTTATACGGCGGGCAGTTCACCTAGAAAACTTACAAAGATCAAAAGTTTTATTTTCTACCTACAGTTTTGAAATTAATTTGGAGTTTCTCATTAAAAAAAAACAAAACTGGAATCCCATAAAGCTCCATCTGTATCTATTTCTATTTGCTCGCTGCGCCCTCGGCTCGCTGCGATTTGCGATTGCATCATGAAATTTGAAACTGCATTCCGCCCACGTGCCCGTCCGTACGACTTTATGGTCCGAAAATTCGCTGTCACCCCCGCTGTATTTATTTACATCCCCGCCAGGCATTTGGTCTGCCCCCGCTTTTCCGATCGGTCGCTTCGCCGAAATATATGCGGAGCCAATATAAATTTCGCAGCGGAAAAATGCACGGAGTCGCGTGCGATTTACGAGCACGTTGCAGTCAATCGGCCGCCGCCATACCGGCATTTTGGGGGGTGGCAGGGCAGTAGTTGAGTGAGAAGCTCACGAATTCAAATCAACACATTTCAATTTTGGGATATCATTAATCGCATGGTGTGTATTATTAAAATATTTGGTGATATTTGACTATATTTGATTATATTTGACTATATTTGACTATATTTGACTATATTTGACTATATTTGATTATATTTGACTATATATGACTATATTTGATTATATTTGACTATATTTGATTATATTTGACTATATTTGACTATATTTGACCATATTTGACTACTATATTTGTCGATATTTGGCTATATTTGGCGATATTTGACTATATTTGACTATATTTGACTATATTTGATTATATTTGACTATATTTGATTATATTTGACTATATTTGACCATATTTGACTACTATATTTGGTGATATTTGACTATATTTGACTATATTTCACTATATTTGACTATATTTGATTATATTTGACTATGTTTAACTATATTTGACTATGTTTAACTATATTTGACTGTTTTTGACTATATTTGACTATGTTTGACCATATTTGACTAGTATATTATTATATTTTTTTTGATAATAAGTTCCCGTGCAGTGTACTGCCAAGAGAGCACAAAGAATACAACGTAGTGATGTTACTAATGTTATTAATACTAATACTTTTATTTTGGTTTCAGATGATTGCTGTTGATGTCTTCTCGTCAATTAAATCTATCCACTCTACTGCATTTGTAAGTCACTTGATTGATCTATTTATTCTCTATACGCGATTGAAATGTAAAAGCTGTTTGGCGGGACGTTAAAAGCGAGCGAGCGAGCTTCTTTGCCCGCGCTGTCTGTCGTTTCATCATTTGACAAAAAAAAACGTTTCGCAATAAAACCGAAACGTGTGTGATGCTCGTAGTTCGATAGCGTCGGCGGCTGCTGGCGGAAATATCGATAAGGCGAAAATGGGCTCGCGGCCGGATATTTTTCGCGATTCCCTCTTAGCCGCCGCCGCAGCCGCCGCCAACGCGCGCCGTTAAATCGCACGCTTCATAAATAATTAAAGTTGTGTGAATTTGTATATATTTCGATACAAATGGGATTTCTGCTTTTATGAATCATAATTGATTTACTTTTTATGTTAAATCATAAAATCTACATGATGTTATCGTGTTTTTTTTTTCATCATCATCAAAAACATTTTTATTCTTTAATTCATTAATTTAAAAAAAAAACTTGAATGATACACCATAGACCATATTCTTCAAGTATTTTTTTAAATTACTACTATGAAAAATTATTACTGTGTATAAACACAAGGTATTCTAGAGATGAGTAAGAGATGACCTGCAGCCTCACGAGTAAACGAGAATTTTATACAGTGCTGTATTTATTTATCATTATTATTGTCATTATTATTATCATTATTATTATCATTATTATTATCATTATTATTATCATTATTATTATCATTATTATTATCATTATTATTATAATTATTATTATCATTATTATTATCATTATTATTATCGTTATTATTATCATTATTATTATCATTATTATTATCATTATTATTATCATTATTATTATCATTATTATTATCATTATTATTGTCATTTTATAATAATAACGATAATAATAATGATAATAATGATAATAATAATGATGATAATAATAATGATAATAATAATGATAATAATAATGATAATAATAATGATAATAATAATGATAATAATAATTATAATAATGATAATAATAATGATAATAATGATAATAATGATAATAATAATAATAACAATATTGATAATAATAATGATAATAATAAGCTTTATTGTCCTACAGAAATAATGATAATAATGATAATAATAAGCTTTATTGTCCTACAGAAACAAAATCCAATTACAGGACAACAACAACAATTTATCAATGATAATTTTGTTATTTATAAAAAATAATAATGGGTTTATACTAACATAAAATAATAAATAGTAAATAAAATAGAAAAAATATTTATTAATAATAATTATAAATCCCTATATTACTAAATTCTTGGAGAATAAAGTCCATTATTATTATTATTACTATTATTATTAATACTTATAAATCTCTATATTACTAAATTCTTGGAGAATAACGTCCATTATTATTATTATTATTATTAATACTTATTTATAAGTATTAATAATAATAATAATAATGGACGTTATTCTCCAAGAATTTAGTAATATAGAGATTTATAAGTAAATAAAATAGAAAAAATATTTATTAATAATAATTATAAATCTCTATATTACTAAATTCTTGGAGAATAAAGTCAATTGTTATTATTATTATTAATATTACTTACATACCAATGCGATTTACTCAATTCAATTAGAATTTTCACTTTTTCCAATCACTAACTCTACTATTCTATTAAGTTCTCGCGTTGTTTCGAGTTTGTTTCGCGTGGGCGGGTAGTACGGTGGGGGTGGCGCGCGCGTTACCATCCGAGCCGACTCCGGAGCGGCGGTCGACTGCCGCAGCATCCGCCAAGAGAGAAGCGCTGGAGATCTGCGAGTGGTCCGGCGCATAGACTACGGGGGGCGGCAGCTACAAAAAAAAATAATAACTACAATAAATACAAACTAAAAGGGACGACGGTCCGATATAAAACACTTTTTGACTTCAGTTGCCCGCCGACAACAATAATTTGTATGATATTTCGTTGCGGTTATTGTTTCGCCTCCCCGTGGTGTCTTTAATTTATCGCTTCAGCGGCGGCGGCGGCGGCGGCGGCGGTACAAGAGAGGGGAAGACACTGCACTGAACATTACAGTTGAAAAATTAATTTTTCAAAAACAATACATTTTTTACTGAAAATTTTTAATTTTTTATTAAGGCAAGCCTTATGCCCGTATTCACCAATATCCCATAAACTTTATAGGTTCTATAAGCTATTGTATGGATAAATTGACAATGTCTTTGTGACAGAATATGCCAAAACAAATGTAAAAAAACCTTGAATAGCGTTTGTTGACACCTTTTGTTTAATTATTCAGTGTGTCCAATAGAGAGAATCTAAATTAACTACATTCCCTAGATAATGTATTTATTGTTGCTATAACAACAAATATTTATGGGTTCAATAGCTATTGATAGATTTATGGAACGTCGGTGAATATGGGGCTTAGCATTGTAACACCTTTTTTTGCCTGAGGTGACTTCTTCAAAGACACCCGGGAGGTCATTAGGACTTCCTCCCTGGGGAAGTACTGGATTCCGACCTATCTAGGGTCGGCCCTACCAGCTAAACTCCACCTCGATTCTCAAACCAATATATTCCTAAATATGGAATCGACATTTCTATATTACCTTCATATTTAGGTGGCTCTAAATTTAATTTTTATATTTTCTGCAGTTGACTGTTGTTCTTGTTATTTAGTTATGTTTACTGTTGTTGTTGTACTGGTTGTTTGTTGTTGTTTACTGCTGTTTATTGTTGTTTACTGTTCTTTACTGTTGTTTACTGTTGTTTACTGCTGTTTACTGTTGTTTACTGTAGTTTACTATAGTATACTGTAGTTTACTTTTGTTTACTATAGTTTATTGTTGCTTACTGTTGTTTACTGTTGTTTTACAGTTGTTTACTGTAGTTTTACAGTTGTTTACTGTTGTTTACTGTTGTTTACTGTTGTTTTACAGTTGTTTACTTTTATTTTACAGTTGTTTACTGTTGTTTGCTGTAGCTTTCTGCTGTTTAACAAAAGTAAACTACAGTAAACTCTAGTAAACAGCACTAAACTACAGTAAACTACAGTAAACAGCAGTGAAACAATAGTAAACTGTTCTCATATTGTATTGACTTGTGTCAACTGTAACAGTGATAACACCAATAAACGATTATGATTATGATTAAACAATAGTAAATTACAATAAGTGTTGTTTTACTGTTATTTACTGTTGTTTACTGTTGTTTCACTGCTGTTTACTGTATTTACTGTAGTTTACTGTAGTTTAGTGATGTTTACTAGAGTTTACTGTAGTTTACCTTGGTTAAACAACAGAAAACTAAAGTAAACAACAGTAAACAACTGCAAAACAACAGTAAACAACAGTAAATAATAGTAAAACAACAGTAAGCAACAATAAACAATAGTAAACAATAGTAAACAATAGTAAACAAAAGTTAAACAAAAGTTAAACAACAGAAAACTAAAGTAAACAACAGTAAACAGCTGTAAAACAACAGTAAACAACAGTAAATACTAGTAAAACAACAGTAAGCAACAATAAACAATAGTAAACAATAGTAAACAAAAGTAAACAATAGTAAACAAAAGTAAACAACAGTAAACTCTAGTAAACTCTAGTAAACTCAAGTAAACCACAGTAAACTCTAGTAAACTCAAGTAAACCACAGTAAACTCAAGTAAACCACAGTAAACTCTAGTAAACTCAAGTAAACAGCTGTTTTTCACTGTTGTTTACTATTGTTTACTTTTGTTTACTGCGCTTACTGTTGTTTACTATTGCCTACTGTTGCCTACTGTTGTTTACTATTGCCTACTGTTACTTACTGTTGTTTTACTGTTATTTACTGTTGTTTTACTGTTGTTTCACTGCTGTTTACTGTTATTTACTGTTTTTTCACTGGTGTTTACTGTTATTTACTGTTATTTTAATATGGTTTACTGTTTTTTGCTGTTGTTTACTGTTGTTTCACTGTTGTTTACTGTTGTTTCACTGTTGTTTACCATTGTTTACTGTGGTTTACTGTTCTTTATTGTTGCTTACTATTGTTTTACTGTTGTTTAATGTAGTTTACTATATTTTACTGTTGTTTTACTGTAACTATAGTAAAATACAGTACTATAGTTACAGTAAAACAACAGTAAAATATAGTAAACTACATAAACAACAGTAAAACAATAGTAAGCAACAATAAAGAACAGTAAACCACAGTAAACAATGGTAAACAACAGTGAAACTGTAGTAAATAACAGTAAACAGCAGCAACCTACAGTAAACAGCAGTAAGCAAAAGTAAACGATAGTAAACAACTGTAAAACAACAACAAACAACAGTAAACAACAATAAGTGTTGTTTTAATGTTGTTTACTATTGTTTTATAGTTGTTTACTATTGTTTTATAGTTGTTTACTATTGTTTTACAGTTGTTTACTGTTGTTTACTTTTGCTTACTGTTGTTTACTGTAGCTTACTGCTGTTTACTGTGGTTTAATATAGTTTACTGTAGTTACAGTAAGACAACAGTAAACTACAGTAAACAACAGTAAACAACAGTAAAAGAATAGTAAGCAACATTAAAGAACTGTAAAACAGCAGTAAACAACGGTAAACATAAGTGAAACAACAGTAAACAACAGCAAATAACAGTAAATAACAGTAAATAACAGTAAACAACAGTAAACTACAGTAAGTTCTAATAAACAGCAGTAAACTCTAGTAAACAGCAGTAAACAGCTGTGAAACAACAGTAAACAACAGCAAAAAACAGTAAACAACAGTAAACAACAGTAAAACAACAGTAAAACACAGTAAATAACAATAAGTGTTGTTTTCTGTTGTTTACTATTGTTTTACAGTTGTTTACTATAGATGATTGTCATGGTAAAGTAGTTAACTGCAGCTAGTGAAGATTGGATTGCTGGTTTAGTGAAATTGTTTTGAATTAGTCAGAAAGTACAGTAAACTACCACAATAAACAGCAGTAAAACAATAGTAAGCAACAGTAAAGACCAGTAGCCAACAGTAAACAACAGTGAAACAACAGTAAACAACAGTAAACAACAGTAAACAACAGCAAAGAACAGTAAACTACAGTAAACGACAATAACCGACAGTATACAGCAGTAAACAACACTAAACAACAGTAAGCAACAGTAAGCAACAGTAAACTACAGTAAACAACAGTAAACAACAGTAAACAACTGTAAACTACTGTAAACAACTGTAATCAACTGTAAACAACTGTAAACAACTGTAAACAACTGTAAACAACTGTAAACAACTGTAAACAACTGTAAACAACTGTAAACAACTGTAAACAACTGTAAACAACTGTATATAACAGTGAAACGAGAGTGAGCAACACTAAAGAAGTTCTTTATTGTTGTTTTACTGTTACTTACTATTGTTTTACTGTTATTTTCTGTTGCTTACTGTTGTTTACTGCTATATACTGTTGTATACTGTTGTTTACAACTGTATACTGTCGGTTATTGTCGTTTACTGTAGTTTTCTGTTCTATATTGTTGTTTACTGTTCTTTACGGTTATTTACTGTTGTTTTACTGTTGCTTACTGTTGTTTAGTGTTGTTTTACTGTTGCTTACTGTTGTTTAGTGTTGTTTAATGTTGTTTCACTGTTGTTTACTATTGTTTACTGTTCTTTAATGTTGCTTACTGTTGTTTTACTGCTGTTTATTGTTGTAGTTTATTGAACTTTCTGACTAATTCAAAACAATTTTACTATACCAGCAACCCAATCAACACTTGCTGCAGTTAACTACTTTACCATAACAATCATCTATAATACTAAAGTAATTTAGATTCGCGCGTTGCATACTCTATTATTACCATACAGAGTATAGCAAACTAGTGGAAGTTGTAGTAATTCAATATCGCAACTTATGTGTGTCTCATTGTGTTCACACATACACATGAGTCAACTCGAAAATGCCGGTGGAGTTAATTTCAGCAATTCACCCCTCTCCCGTGTGCCCGCATTGAATCACTGCGCTCCTTCGCGGTTATTAGCCGCTAAATTAGAGGGACGTGCATTGCGCTCGCGATTAAACAACGCCCGCAGCAGCCCCAAACCGCCGCCGCCGCCCCCGACCGCCCATGGAGAGCGTCGACGTTTACGGCCGCGTGCACCGACTGTGTGTATCGATTAACAATTTCCGAATTAGCGCCGCGGCGCATTCATCATACACCAAAAGTCACAACCAGTTTAATTGTATTGATAACGTAACGGCAAGATAGTAGTATGATTCAGCTACATTCTTATATGATTCCAATTTTTGCTTGAATTAAAAAGTATAAAATCACGAGGGTTGTAAACAAAAGTGGTGCCAACAGAAACTGAAATATACAGAATATATACTACATAAATACACAATATATACATTTATTTCAGTTTCTGTTGGCACCACTTTATTTACAACCCTTGTAGTTTTAACCTTTTTAATTGAATCAAAAATTGACATCGTATAAGAATGTAGTTATATGATTCCAATTTTTGATCATTTTAAAAGTTTAAAACTACGAGGATTGTAAAGAAAGTGGTGCCAACAGAAACTAAAATCAATTTCAGTTTCTGTTTATAATACCCTAATATCAAACTTCTTCGCAGTAACACGATTTTCTTGTCTTGCATTTTGACATGTAACATCATGTAACATCATAATTATATATATATATATATATATATATATATATATATATATTAACTAATTAACTACATCTCATAATAACGTTGTGTAATCAATTTATCTTATCTTCGATGTCTTTGTACAAATGCTTGCTATCATGAGTCACAAATATTTAGAGGTGAAATTAATTTTGGATACTCCAAGTTTTCTACATATGTACCGTTTTACAACAATCCTGTTACTTGGAAACTCTTTTTATACCTCGTATATTCTATTAACTATAATTTTTTGTTGATTCTGTTGAAAATTATGAGCTGTTCTAGTTACTTCCATTAGATTATTAAAAAGTGAATTTAGAATGGGTGATTAAACTCTTTTCCGCGAACTGTAGTACAGCAACTGTCGTAGCTTTACCGGCTAGGGGGTGCAGGACAATTAAAATTCTAACGGTTCGCGGTAGGCGGCAGCGGCGGCGGCAGTGACAGCGCACGGCCGCCGTTCGACGAATTAATCGCTTCATCCCATGGAGGATCATTTCGGAGTAACGGATGACTCTTTAAAACAATTACGAACATTTTCCAGCGGGTAAATTGCACGCTGAATATTTAACAAGACGAGACTTTTGGGAATCTTGTTTTAGTCCTCTTTTTTTGTTGTCTCAATTTTCTTTTAGTTAAAACCTATTACAAATTAACAATATGTTCCTAGTTATAGTGGTTATAGTGCATATATAATTAAATTATCGAGTAGGCCATACAAAATAAAACTCTCGTACATTTATATTGTTCCCCCCATATTTCAACTCGTACTCGTTATTAGTTTCGCATTCCGCCGGCGTATTCAAATGATTTCGCTGCATAATGGTGGGAATGGATTTAATATCGTGACATTTTTTAAACAGCGTACGTCGAATAAATCGCGGCCGATTGTAAAACCAGTGCGGGTGTCTTATTACGCTTGGAAATGTCGAGGGCGGCTGGAATAATTAACTCGGCCCTTTTTTTTTGCAGCCGCGCTCATGAATTTTAAATCAATGCTGGCCTAATTAGCTACATTTAAAAGTTTGTTGTAAGCAATTTCATTTCCCTTTTGCCCGCATAATTGTGAACGGGTAGTATCGAGTTGATATTATTTCAAGTTTTCAGCTACAGTTTATAATAGTTTTAATGGTTTATTTGCTCAACTAGTACATACCCAATAACAGTGCAAAAACAAAGAAAAAATACATAAAATATATAAGTTATAGAAAATATAAAATTATCTGGTGGATACTTTCCGAATTACATTGACATTTTTGACATTTTTGACATTTTTGACATTTTTGACATTTTTGACATTTTTGACATTTTTGACATTTTTGACATTTTTGAAATTTTTGACATTTTTGAAATTTTTGACATTTTTGGCATTTTTGAAATTTTAGAAATTTTTTCAGCTACAGTTTTTAATGGTTTTAATGGTTTATTTGCTCAACTATTACATACCCAATAACAGTGCAAAAACAAACAAAAAATACATAAAATATATAAAATATATGTTATAGAAAATATAAAATTATCTGGTGGATACTTTCCGAATTACATTGACATTTTTGACATTTTTGACATTTTTGACATTTTTGACATTTTTGACATTTTTGACATTTTTGACATTTTTGACATTTTTGACATTTTTGACATTTTTGACATTTTTGACATTTTTGACATTTTTGACATTTTTGACATTTTTGACATTTTTGAAATTTTAGACATTTTTTGACATTTTTTGACATTTTTGACATTTTTGACATTTTTGACATTTTTGACATTTTTGACATTTTTGACATTTTTGACATTTTTGACATTTTTGACATTTTTGACATTTTTGACATTTTTGACATTTTTGGCATTTTTGAAATTTTAGACATTTTTAGACATTTTTGACATTTTTAGACATTTTTGACATTTTTAGACATTTTTGACATTTTAGACATTTTTGACATATTTGACATATTTGACATATTTGACATATTTGACATATTTGACATATTTGACATATTTGACATATTTGACATATTTGACATATTTGACATATTTGACATATTTGACATATTTGACATGTTTTTGACAATATTTGACAATATTTGACAATATTTGACAATATTTGACAATATTTGACAATATTTGACAATATTTGACATGTTTTTGACAATATTTGACATGTTTTTGACAATATTTGACAATATTTGACAATATTTGACAATATTTGACAATATATGACAATATTTGACAATATTTGACAATATTTGACTATATTTGACAATATTTGACAATATTTGACAATATTTGACAATATTTGACAATATTTGACAATATTTGACAATATTTGACAATATTTGACAATATTTGACAATATTTGACAATATTTGACGAAATTTATGATACTACATTATTTTCTATATTTAATTAGGCTCAAAATAAGTCATTTTCACCCAAAAATAAAGCCTACAAGAAGGTTTTTATTGCACAATCTGTTTTAAATTAATCGACTGATATACTGATATACTGATATAAAAAATAATAAAAAGTCAAAGAATTGATATATTTAAATTTATATTATTAAATATTCTATATTTAATTGGGCTTAATTAAAATAAGCCGATTTTTGATAATTGTCACCCAAAAATAGTCCACATCAGTGGCGCTGGTGACTGTTGGCATTCCTCCCCGTATGTTAAGGGGATTAGTTCGACACTAGCGCCCCCTACGGATTCTTCGACAGCTTCAGAACGAAGTCGCCGGAAGATGAATGGCGGCGGGGGTTGGGGGTGGCGGCAGATGAAACCGCCGACTTTCATTACCGCCACCGTCTCGAGTATAATGCCGCAGTTTCCCACAGCCGCCCGCTAAAAAGAGTGTCGAATCGATCATTGCGAAAAGAAACAGCGACGATTGATAAAGTGGCTAGTCGTGTTGATAGATTCATTTTCACGCCGGATGTCAACCAGAAGTTTTCTTGAAATAAATTCCTGTATGGGATCATATCTATATCTCTGTAATATAAGAACGAAGACAATGTTTTGAAACTTGTCAATTATGACTTTTGTGCTGACAGTGTAAAAATGAGCGACTCAGGTTCGAATCCCAACAAATACTACCATTTTTATGTTTGTACTCAATATTTAATTAGAGTATTAAGTGTTTTGAATGAATAGCAATCTTTTAAGTTTTTTTTTTGTATTTATATTGACTCAAGAAACCTCGTCGAATGAATGAAATGAATAAACTGAATGAAATGAATGAAATGAATGAAATGAATGAAATGAATGAAATGAATGAAATGAATGAAATGAATGAAATGAATTGGAATGAATTGGAATGAATTGGAATGAATTGGAATGAATTGGAATGAATTGGAATGAATTGGAATGAATTGGAATGAATTGGAATGAATTGGAATGAATTGGAATGAATTGGAATGAATTGGAATGAATTGGAATGAATTGGAATGAATTGGAATGAATTGGAATGAATTGGAATGAATTGGAATGAATTGGAATGAATTGGAATGAATTGGAATGAATTGGAATGAATTGGAATGAATTGGAATGAATTGGAATGAATTGGAATGAATTGGAATGAATTGGAATGAATTGGAATGAATTGGAATGAATTGGAATGAATTGGAATGAATTGGAATGAATTGGAATGAATTGGAATGAATTGGAATGAATTGGAATGAATTGGAATGAATTGGAATGAATTGGAATGAATTGGAATGAATTGGAATGAATTGGAATGAATTGGAATGAATTGGAATGAATTGGAATGAATTGGAATGAATTGGAATGAATTGGAATGAATTGGAATGAATTGGAATGAATTGGAATGAATTGGAATGAATTGGAATGAATTGGAATGAATTGGAATGAATTGGAATGAATTGGAATGAATTGGAATGAATTGGAATGAATTGGAATGAATTGGAATGAATTGGAATGAATTGGAATGAATTGGAATGAATTGGAATGAATTGGAATGAATTGGAATGAATTGGAATGAATTGGAATGAATTGGAATGAATTGGAATGAATTGGAATGAATTGGAATGAATTGGAATAAATTGGAATAAATTGGAATAAATTGGAAGGAATTGGAAGGAATTGGAAGGAATTGGAAGGCATTGGAAGGTATTGGAAGGAATTGGAGGGGATTGAAAGAAATTGGAAGGAATTGGAATGACTAGGAATGACTAGGAATGACTAGGAATGACTAGAGATGGCTAGGAATGACTAGAGATGGCTAGGAACGGCTAGGAACGGCCAGGAACGGCAAGGAACGACTAGAAACGACTAGGAACGACTGGGAACGACTGGGAACGACTGGGAACGACTGGGAATGACTGGGAACGACTGGGAACGCCTGGGAAGGACTAGGAACGACTAGGAACGACTAGAAGCGACTAGGAACGACTAAAAGCGACTAGGAGCGATAAGGAGCCGAGTGGGGCGATTAGGAGCCGAGTGGGGCGACTAGGGGACGAGTGGGGACGAGTGAGGACGAGTGGGGACAAGTGGGGACGAGTGGGAACGACTGGGAACGACTGAGAACGACTGGGAACGAGTGGGGGGAAGGAGTGGGTAGGAGTGGGCAGGAGTGGGAAGGAGTGAAAAGGAGTGAAAAGGAATGAAAAGGAGTGAAAAGGAATGAAAAGGAGTAGGAATGAGTAGGAAGGAGTAAGAAGGAGTAGGAAGGAGTAGGAAGAAGTAGGAAGGAGTATGAAGCAGTAGGAAGGAGTAGGAAGGAGTAGGAAGGAGTAGGAAGGAGTAGGAAGGAGTAGGAAGGAGTAGGAAGGAGTAGGAAGGAGTAGGAAGGAGTAGGAAGGAGTAGGAAGGAGTAGGAAGGAGTAGGAAGGAGTAGGAAGGAGTAGAAAGGAGTAGGAAGGAGTAGGAAGGAGTAGGAAGGAGTAGGAAGGAGTAGGAAGGAGTAGGAAGGAGTAGGAAGGAGTAGGAAGGAGTAGGAAGGAGTAGGAAGGAGTAGGAAGGAGTAGGAAGGAGTAGGAAGGAGTAGGAAGGAGTAGGAAGGAGTAGGAAGGAGTAGGAAGGAGTAGGAAGGAGTAGGAAGGAGTAGGAAGGAGTAGGAAGGAGTAGGAAGGAGTGGGAAGGAGTGGGAAGGAGTGGGAAGGAGTGGGAAGGAGTGGGAAGGAGTGGGAAGGAGTGGGAAGGAGTGGGAAGGAGTGGGAAGGAGTGGGAAGGAGTGGGAAGGAGTGGGAAGGAGTGGGAAGGAGTGGGAAGGAGTGGGAAGGAGTGGGAAGGAGTGGGAAGGAGTGGGAAGGAGTGGGAAGGAGTGGGAAGGAGTGGGAAGGAGTAGGAAGGAGTAGGAAGGAGTAGGAAAGAGTAGGAAAGAGTAGGAAAGAGTAGGAAAGAGTAGGAAAGAGTAGGAAGGAGTAGGAAGGAGTAGGAAGGAGTAGGAAGGAGTAGGAAGGAGTAGGAAGGAGTAGGAAAGAGTAGGAAAGAGTAGGAAAGAGTAGGAAAGAGTAGGAAAGAGTAGGAAAGAGTAGGAAAGAGTAGGAAAGAGTAGGAAAGAGTAGGAAGGAGTAGGAAGGAGTAGAATACACAATTACACGAATAAATTGAATTAACTGAATACACAGAATAACATAAATTAAGTGCAACATATTGTTAGAAAACTCAGGGCCGTCCTAAGATATTCTGCGCCCGTGGGCTACTAAAGATATGAAGAGGGGCTCATAAGAGAATAAAGATATGTATACATATAATATTTTCCAATTGTTTTAGAACAGAATATTTGGTTATTTTTGTCATGAAAAGATTTTGTATTAAAATAAGTAACTAATTACCTTACATACATATATTACTATTTTGTATTATTAGTGTGAAATAGGAATTGAAGTTGTGATTTAAATAATATTAAGCCTGTATATATTCACATTGTATACCTATATGAAAGAAGCCTTACATCTAGGGTCACTAGTCCGCCCCTCGGCTCGACAGCCGTGCGATGGTTTCGTTTACACGTCTCTCTCTTTAAGTTCTCCGTGACCTAAAAATTAGAGCGAAAATAAAAAAAAATTCATTACAAACCACCCCCAGTCCCCAGTTCCAGTCCAACCGAACGTTTTCAATCGAGCAGGCATGCTCTACCCGGCAGTGATTTTTCTCGCGATTAACTCGGTCGTCAGGGGCGGCAGCAACGATTCAACCACGTACCGCCACCAGAAGTTTAATAACGAAGAAAAAAACGCGTTTCAACTTAATTGATTCCGCTTTATTGCAGCTTCTCCTCGACCGGTTTTAATGGCCGGCTGCCGTTCCCGGTGTGTCCCGCGGGAGAGCCCATCGCGGCGGAGGCGCTGCTCGACGAGCGGCGGCTGCCCCTCGCCGCGTTCTCCGCCCTCGCCGCCACCCTGCTGCCCCTCGACTTCCCATCGGGTATGTACAATTTAATACCGGGGTAAATTGTTTATGACTAGATACATTATCACCCACCGGCGCCCACCCCGACAAATAGCAATTTGAAACGTGTTGTTGTTATTATTGTTGTTGCCAGCGTCGCCGCGAATTAATTGCATAAACATGTGTTTAATATTAATGGGCTAGATCAATATTGGCATTAATTAAATAATACCAATGTATGTTTGAATTGCAAGGAAAATTTGGCACAGTGTTTGTGTTAATCGGTTACATTTGTATGAAATTGTTTTTAACTAGTATAATTGACTAAAAAGTCACCGACGTTACATAAATCTATGAATAACTATTGAACCCATAAGTATTCGTTGTTATAGCAATAATAAATAAATAATTATAATAAAACCAAACTATGCCCATACACTATCTCAAATGGCTTGAACTCTGCATTAAACTATTACCTTTAACTTTCTATGATTCAAACAATTTTATTTTTTAATTTAGACTTCATTTAAAAAATATATAGGCAATAATGTAGTGTAGCGTTCAAGTCATTTGAGATAGTGGACGGGCATAGTTTGGTTGGTAGGGACCACCAGCCCACCCCACCTTCGCTCGCATAGTTTTTTCAATGGATACTGACGTTTTTATTGTTTATACCATTACAAGAAGAGTGTTATTTAATGAAAAAAGTCTGCGAGCAAAGCTGGGGTGGGTGGGTGTTCCCCACTAATCAAACTATGCCATTCGCTATCTCAAATGACTTGAACTCTACACTACATTATTACCTATATATTTTTTAAATGAAGTCTAAATTAATAAATAAAATCGTTTGAATCATAGAAAGTTAAGGGTAATAGTGTAGTGCAGAGTTCAAGCCATTTGAGATAGTGGATGGGCATAGTTTGATTGGTGGGGGCCACCCACCCACCCCACCTTTGCTCGCATACCTTTTTCATTAAATAACACTCTTCTTGGAATAGTTTAAACGATATAAAACGTCTGTATCCATTGAAAAAACTATGCGAACGAAGGTGGGGTGGTCGGGTGGTCCCTACCAACCAAACTATGCCCGTTCACTATTTCAAATGACTCAAAGTCTGCGTTACACTGTTATCCATTACTTTCTATGAATTAATTAATTAAATTTATTAATTTACTCCTAATTCGTACAAAAATACGAGACACAATGTAGTACAGACTTCAAGTCGTTTGTAATAGTAATTAATAATACTATAAATTCCACTATATAAACCCTTTAGTGTCGCCCAAATTGGGAATGTTTTTAATGACCGGAATGAGTAGGAATGAGCAGGAATGAGTAGGAATGAATAGGAATGAGTAGGAATGTGTAGGAATGTGTAGGAATGTGTAGGAATGTGTAGGAATGTGTAGGAATGAGTAGGAATGAGTAGGAATGAGTAAGAATGAGTAAGAATGAGTAGGAATGAGTATGAATGAGTAGGAATGAGTAGGAATGAGTAGGAATGAGGAGGAATGAGGAGGAATGAGTAAGAATGAATAGGAATGAGTAGGAATTAGCAGGAATGAGTAGGAAAGAGTAGGAATGAGTAGGGATGAGTAGGAATGAGGAGGAATGAGTAAGAATGAGTATGAATGAGTAGGAATGAGTAGGAATGAGTAGGAATGAGGAGGAATGAGTAAGAATGAGTAGGAATGTGCAGGAATTAGCAGGAATGAGTAGGAATGAGTAGGAATAAACTACGATTTTGGAGTTATATGGTTTTTCCACTCATCCATTCAATAATTGTAGTTAATTTAGTTATTACACGTTATAGAACATCCTGTATACTAGAAAAGAGCAACTGTTAAATTTAATTTTTTTATTTTTGCATCAGAGGTAATAATAATATAAATTCCACTATATAAACCCTTTATTGTCATCCAAATTGGGAATGTTTTTAATGACCGACTGGGGGGGGCGGCGTGTTTGGGTGGCCCATCCGTATAATAATTATAATTGCAAAACGCGACTCTCGTTTTTCGGTTTTATTAAATTTCGAATGAATGGGCCGCGTTAATTAATCACCGGGGCCGGGCTTTGCGATTAATTAAAACGGACTGGAACACATGCGGGAGAGCGCGCGCGCTCGCAGAAGTGAAGCAACACAAAAAATAATAATAAAAAATAAAGCGGCCGGGCCGATTACGCCGAACGTATGATTTACAACCGGCGATAAATCAGCTGGAGGCGGCGGCCGCTTTTAATTTCGCATTTACATTGCGAAATTAAGCTGGGTTGAACGGCCACTAATTTCATGCATAATCTGCTGTACTTGCACAGAGTTAGAATAGGTGAATAGTAATTATAGTAGTTTTGGTTTTAAAGCTAAAATATACGGTGAAGCTTTTTTATTGCAATTAATCAAAAGTTCCCCCTAATTAGGCAGTTAAATATTGTCCTAAATGTTGAAAGTTATAATATTAAATATGTAGTTGAGGCATATCGATCATATGATACAAAATAAGTTATGACCGTATTCACCTCCAGACTACTAAATAAATATTTTTATTTATTAGTCTGAGGTATTCAGCAACAACCCATAAACTTTATAAATTCCACAAGCTATTTAATGGGTAAATTGAAAACGTCATTGTGACAGAAATTGCCAAAACAAATATCAAACACCTAGCGCTTGCGATTGGAGCTTTAATGATACCTTTTGTTTAATTATTCAGTGTTTCCAATAGAGAGAATCTAAAGTAACTACATGCCTTATGCCCGTTTTACACTGAGCAACGGCAACACGCAATCGCAACTTGCAATAGATTGCAGCAATACATTTCTAGTTAAAATTGCATATGCAAGTAGTGGCACGTATTACATTCGGAAACTTGAGAGCAATAATAAGAATAAGAGCTGATATTAAGTCTAAGGAGGAAACAAACCGAATTATATATATATATATATATATATATATATATATATATATATATATATATGTATATATATATATATATATATGTATATAAATATATATATATATATATATATATATATATATGCATTTTATGCGGAGAGATATTACCCATTAGATATTAGTTAATTTTCTGCCACCAGATAGAGTACCGACTAGTTTGAATTTCCCATTTTCATTCGATATTTTTGGTTTTACCTCAGAAACAAATGAAATTTCATTTATCGACATCTACTTTGTGATAATTCATTATAATAAATAAATAAAACGATTTTTTCTTTGTTTTTTTTTATGACTAAGTATCACCAGTGATAAAAAAAACAAAGAAAAATTCGTTTTATTTATTTATTAAAATTTCATTGTATACATAAAACAAACATTGTTTAATTTAAATAAAAAGTACCTAAATTACTCTAAAGGTCGTTTTAGACAAGACAATTTCTTAGCTCAAAAGTTGTTCAAGAAATGAATTCATATATCCTCCTCCTATACAATTTGTTTTTGACAAATAGAACGCGTTATATTTCTCCATTCAATATACTATCCAATTCAATATTTCAAATAAGTTGTTGTATGCTACAAGACAATTTAGATTGTCTCGCATATTGACTAACTTCTGAGTCATGAAATTGTCTTGTCTAACACGACTTTAATAATGGAAAAGAGAGTGTTTTCCCATTAAAAATCAACCTGTTAATTATTTCATATTAATTTAATTAAGTAATTATTTTAATCTGCAATAATTTTTTTGCGGGCAAAGCAGAGATTCGCTAGCGTATTGAAATTAATTCTTTTGATCCAGCTATTTCAGCCACC